>AWUE01015412.1:0-15618 GCA_001974825.2 Corchorus olitorius
TATATCGGCGGTGTAAATAATTTTTTGAATTATTTAAGTTTTAAATATTTCAATCTAGTCCCTAAGGGACGCATGTCACCCTTCAGGACCCACTTGTGTAGTATGCTAAACTCCACTGATAGTGTATTGTATAATTTGCCATATATATAAATATATATATACACTAGTAGTATTTTTCCCTATTTATAGTATATATAATTGAATGTATAGTGGGTGGCAGGTGAATGCAAATGCACAAAGACAAAAGTAAAAAGGAAAAAGAATAAAAGGGTTTCTTTTTATATATTTAATTTTTAATTAAGTAAAGTGATCATAGAAAGTACTGATCCCTCTGCAAATTCAAGATTTTTATATAATTGCTTGCTTGGTAGTCGATTGTCGACAAGTTGATCAACTTATCAAAAGCTTGATGTGTTTGAATTACTCATATATAATTTTGTGCATGCCATTAGTGATAAAAAAAAAAAAAAAAAAAAAAAAAAAAACAAGGAAAAGAGAAGAGAGGCCTCGAGCAAGATATATTTTTCTAATTGTCATACTTCTCTATACTATAGTAGGATTTGCCGGATTTTGGACTTCTCAATGACTACTTATTATTTGCCAAGACCAAGACGGCGGCCGTGTGAATAGCCGTTCCAGCAGGTTTAAAGAATTGGTCTCCAACTCTCTTCATATATACCAATATTAATTATTAATGGATAAGAATTAGGTGTAATCTTATACTAAAAATATCTTGTGTATATAAAAGTTAACGGTATGTTTAGTTAATTGTAATTAGAACCCTTCTTTGGTTTGGTATGCTATAAACCCCATGTCCTCTTAAAAAATTGAGTTCTATTTAATTAGAAAAAACTGAGTTTTGTTGGACTCTAAATTGATTAGAGCTCGCGATTTACATTTGTTTTATTCATTAAACTCTTTTCACTCAACCAATTTCTCCACCCAAAAAACCATCCAATACCCCTCACTGTTCATAACAAGGTAATTAAATGATTATTCTCTCAATCTCAAGCTCAAAACTTCATCTTCAAAAATCAAAATAACCATTATTTTGTAATAATGATTTAATTATACGTTGATAATACAAAGATTAACCAATGAATTAAGTCACTATAATAGCGATCATTTAGTGAAATAGCCTCTTTGCCTTATTACATTGATTTGATCACAATTGACATAATCAAAGCTGGTGTCTGGCTGCCTGCAAATCCATCCACTGCATGCCTTAATTATAAAAATTGGTCAAAACTCAAAAATGTTCTACTCCATGGCTCCTCCATATCCATATTCCATAAGAGTCTAAGACCTAGCCAACAAAGCACTTCAGACTTGGCCCCTTCCTTACTAGTCTGTATTTAATTACCTCATACATTTTTACATTTAATTTCCTAATAAACTTTTTAGTTAAAATAGAAAGAATAAATTACGATGTAGATATTCTTATTATATGTATCAAGGCTTTGTCATGATTAATCCGGATTCGACCCGCGTCGCACACCTGATTATGGTGGGTGAGTCTCCCAACAGGAGCAGCTGCGTACGCAAGGTCTCGAACCTGAAACCTGCTTAAACTGGAACAAGCCGTTTACCACTTGATCCAACCCCTTGTTGATACCTTATGATATTCTTATGAAATTTAATTAATTAACCTTAGAAATTAGTATTATTATTATTAAGATGCAGTCCAAATCTTGAGCATATCCTTGGAACAGCTAAGATCAACCACATCGTGAATGAAACAGGACATAATAACGTACCACAAATTTGTCTGTTTTGAGAAACAGGCTTAATCCTTAAAATATATATATATATATATGGAAACCAATCCATCGTATATTTCCATGGAGATTCTCATAAAAATTGTCCAAGCCGCAGACAAACTTTCTATTTAAAACAAAAATAACATGCTAAATTCTGTAAGCTGCTTAAATATTAACAACCTGAAAACAGAATAGAAACCGCAAAGACACCCGAAATTAGAGCCAGCAATCTCATATCACCACACAAAAAAAACTCTCATCATCGTTTTTTTTTTTTTTCTTTTTATTCTCTGTTATTAATTTTCTCTCACTAAAAAACCCCCTCACCCGTAAAATATATTCCCTAGCTGTGACCAGCCTGTTTCAGTCCGGTTGGGTATAGGGGAGAGAATTATTTCTTTCTTCTCTCCCCCATATCCCTTCCGACCGTCCAATTATGCCTTGGATTTCCCTTTCTTCCAACCTTTTTTGTTCCCACTCTCTACGCCACCACCACCGGTGCCGCCGCCGCCATCACCACCACCACCACCATACCTTTCTGATATTTTCAAACTGCCATTATTGTCACCATCATCATCATATTTTATAGCCAAACCTGTTGTGTGCCATGTTCTTTATTCCTACCTTAGCATTCCTTGAATCCGCCATCGACTTTGCCACCATCTCCTTCATCGCCGCCCTCCTCCTCCTCTCTGTTTTCTCTATTTGCTTCATTTTTCACCTCCGTTTTAAATCCAGAAGCTCCCGTCATTTACAGAATTTCAACTCTCTTTGGACCGTCCGATTCCTTTTCGTTTTCTTAATTACATTGTGGACCTTAACGGAGCTCCTCCGCCTCCCGCTGTTCCGCCGGAGATATCTTTATCCTCTTTTGCCTAAACTAACCGTGACCCAAGAAGCCAACATCTGCAAATCCTACATCGTTCTTTCTTTAGGGTTCTTCCAGCCCGGTTTTCTAGTAACCCTACTTTTCTTACTTGATGTCTCCGTTAAGAAAACGACGCCGCGGAGCTTCTTCAGCGTTTTCTTTGTCTTGGTCTTGTGTCTTCCCATTTTGCTTTTACAAGTTTACATCGTGTTCTCACCGGGGACGAACATTAATGCCCCTTTGATTCTTCAGCGGAGCTGGTTCGTCCCTTGGAACATCGACGGCGGCGACACGACGGTTCTCTGTGCATACCCTTTGCTAAGCATAATCTTGTTCGGCGTTTTCGGGGCTGTGTTTTCCTTGTCGTTCATGTTTTCGTTCTGGAGAGTTGTGTCGCACGTCATCAACAAGGCTCTCAGGGTCAGAATCTGTGCCCTCGCCGTCACCGTCATCGTGACGTTGCCTTTGCAAATCCTGTTCTTGGGGATGTCGGTGTTTTGGACGCCGGACAAAATCGCTTTCGACGGAGTTACTCTGCTCATGTTGATAAGCGCGCTAACGTGCGCGGTGGTTGGAGAGGGCATTTTGGTGATTAAACCGATCGCCGACTCGTTAGCCGCCGACGGAGGAGGAGGAGGAGACAGTAGTCACAGTGAAAGGACGACGTCGCCGTCAGTACGGCTGGTGGAGGATGGGGGCGGCGTTTAGGAATGTGATATTATTGCCATGAGACGATACCTATATATATATATATAGCAGTGGTGAATTGGAGGCGGCATTTTGATCGATTTGAATGATCAGAATGATAGAAGAATTCAGAGTTTAAATATGATCATCTGAAGCTTTGATTTTCAAGGATATATGTTGGATAATTTGCTTTCCTCTCTAATTGAATCTTTTAGCGCGCACACCCCATATTTCTGTAGAATTTTGTTTTTGTTCTTCCATTTTACTATACACAATTACACATAGATAATTTAATTTTTTTTTTGCATATATAATTTAGAAAAAGAAAAATGCAATATTTGAGAGTACTATCATATTCTTTTTATTTCTCTTTTGATTTTTTTAGGGACTTTTTTTTTGTATATATGATTAAATAGTTTTACATATTTTGGTGATTTAAATTTGAATATTTGGATTCTTACTATGGATAATAAGGTAATATAAATAATTTTAGGAGTATACAATAATAATTTTTTTTTTCTTTTGAGAAATTATACAAGAATAATTTGAGGATTTGATGTATATAATATTCATATATAGGAAAGGGAGATGCTACAGGTACTCATGATTTGTATTCAGGAATAGCACTCGGTACAGATATAAGGGATATTTAGGTGTTTGGATATAAGAATATATTTTTTAGTTGTTTGGAGATATGCAAATTTAAAGTAAAAAAAGTGTAAGTACTATTATTGAATACAAGTCATGGATACTTATAGCTTTCCCATATAGGAGAATTGAATTATATTATTTTTCTTTTGGTACCTACCAAATTCAGTTTTAACTTACTTTATTTAGTAGTTTTATTGGGCGCCGGCCGGCCGGTACTAACTTATAAGAATATTTAGATTGTGTCCAAACAGCTGGAAATCATTTATATATTGAGGAACCAATTTATCGGGATTTTGGTGCATTGCAATCTTAACCTTACTGGCGCGATTTGAAGGATCTATATAAAAACTTTTAGAGTCTGCCTTTCAATTAGTATTTCTCCCCCTGATACAAAGGAATTTCTTGTTCTAAGACTCTATATGGTATATATACTAGTAGTTGTATATATATAGCATTATTTTCATGGCCAATAATTAGTACCAAAGTAGTATTTGTTAATTCATCTAGTATTGATTTTTTTTTTATTCATAAAAATGGCTGGCGCGATGGACCACAAACAAACCTATGCCTAACGGTTTGTTAACCTGGCAAAGTTTTTTTTTTTTTTTTAGAATTGGTAAAATCAATTGAACTTGAACTTTTTGGTAAAATCAATTGATTCTATATACCTCCTCACGATTCAAGCACGATATACTCACCAGTTATATTAACAACTCAGGTGCAATTGAACAGTTTGATCGAGTACAACAATGTTTAGATTTCAGCGATACTTATCTCAAAAAAAAGATTTCAGCGATACTTGTTTTTCTTAAGAGGCTTTTGATTGTGTGGACTTGTTCTCATAAAATCTTGTTGAAAAAACTTGTTCGAGCCTGGTTAGCTCGTTATGGGGTAAAGCTTTCCCAAGAGTAGTTTTTCCATTAACAAGACTCGAACACAAAACCATGCTTAAGGGGAACAAGTGTTAAACCATTTGAACCAACATGGTAAGCATTATTGATCTATTTTTAACGGCCCAAAAGAAAGCAATTGGGTTATTTTTTTCTTAATAATGTTGTGCATATAAATAACGCAAACCAATTACTTTTGACCCAACAATTATTGGGCCGTAATATAATATGTTGAACGGAATCATTAATTGGTGGGAAAGGAAAACTAATCAAATGGGCTACGCGTACGAACTATAGATAATGAGTAGCCAGATTTGATACACATGGGCTTTGACCAAAGGTAGATGGATTGCGGCATTTCGCCTAATAGAGTTCGTATTTTTGGGCCCAAACTGCAGAATAGCGCAAGTGTAGACAAAAAAAAAAAATCAGATGTTTTTCCTTTTTATTGCTTCAATTTCCTTTGAAAAGTCTAAAACTGAAGAATAGTGCAAGGAAAGATATGAAACATGAAGCAATATCAATATAGCTGTCGATCAACTGTGAGGCATGATGATTAACTTAAGGGGAGAAAAAGGAAATTAAGAAATAGAGATATGTATAATCTCCTCAAAATTTGGAATGTTTCAATAGTAAGAAATAAAAAAGAAATCAAAAGCAAATCAAGTGATTTAGATACCCTAAATCTTGTAGGCCAAGCTTATCAAGTATGTAATATAATATATTAAATGGTGAAGGTATAAATGGCATCCAATATCTACTAGTAATAGAATTTTTTTTCCTTTGGAGAAAAAAGCCTTCATTACGCCTAGCTCCACTATCTAATTTCTTTGACACAAAGCAATAAATAAGAACCCCACACCCCTAATTTTGTGGAATGACCTTATTTCTTTTGTTCATACCTCTCCTTAATGGTGCAATTTGCGTCTTTTCCTTTTTTTTTTTTTATCCTATCCGATATCCAGATCTAATAACTAATCCGGATCCGACCTTTCCCTCATTCTTCCTCCCTTCTCTTGTTGATCTTATGCGTTAAGTTATATTAAAATTAGATAACTCTTTAGTTATGTTTTAAATATTTTTACACTTAGATTAGGACGGTGTTGAAAATATTGACTATTAGTTCACCCCAAAAAAGAAAAAAAAAAAAAATACATATTGACTATTTGAACATCTGATCCCTTAGAAATGACTCTTGTAACTAGCTAGCTACCATTTCATTTATTTAATAATTAAAACAAGTAAAAAATCAAGTTATTACAATTACATATATTAAACTGGCGAATATATCAAAGATTGATCATATATGTGCCTACAACATGGTATAAAAAAAGAAAAGAAATAAAGAAAATAGGTGGTCCAAAAATAATTAATTAATAATTAGGTTTCAAGGTTTCAAGTCATTTTCATCTTAATACGAACAATGTGACTGGTGCAATTTAATTGAATTGTTGATTTTGTCATGGCTGCTGCATGTTAAATGCTAATAAACAGATTACTCGTATTATTTATAGAACAAAATGAAGATAAAAAAAATCGAAAAAGATCTTTCAGATATAAACAAAACCACCTGAAACATGTTTTATACTTTTCTTTTTATATAAAAAAAATAAGTTTTGCATAAATTCTCTTCGTTTTCATCATATATATATGATAATTATATTAAAATCAAAATGCAGAAAATATTTAATTTGACTATGCAAAGAATTAATGAACCCTGAAAAAAAAGTAAAAAATTGTTTTGTTTTCATAAACCTGTTCAATTTTGGCACTAGGAAATCTCGAAAGGCCACATTCTTATCTGGATAAGGAGAAAAAAGAAGGAAAATAGTGAAAAGGAAACAAAAACACAAAGAGATAAATAAAGGTGGCCAATATCCATACTTACTATTTCAACTTTTTAATGGAAACTTGGCAACCACCATATTCCATTTGACTTTCCCCTTTTTTAATGGGTCATCTAATTATCTAACCACCTTTTATTACTAAAATTAAACACAAATTAATCTTAAATTATTCATCAAAATGACAAAATCCTCTTTTTTTTTTCTTAATCTTTCTAAATCTAATCTTTTCCAATTTATAATTTGATAATAAAAATATATTGCTCTTCCACTTGGATGAAACGTTTTATTTTTCTATATTTGGAAAGACAAAAAATAATCTATCACGTGCATGAAACAACAAGATTATGTTTTTATCACGCTTTTCTTTTTCTTAACAACAAATTAGCAGTAAAAGGTGGCACGAGATCAGGGCCCTTCGTATCAAGGGTCCCACCGACGTGTGGCCCTGAGGGCTCGTAACTTAAGGAAAGCATCAAGGGGCAGATTTGACTTTCCACAATCTTCTCTTCCCATCTGTCTCATCTCTTGGACTGCGTTTGGCATTTTTTTGGGTACAGAATTTTGTACCATTGCCGCAAGCCGAATATTTAATTAGGGACTTTAATTAGTACTACAAATCTTCTTTTTGTTAATGGTTTAAGCTGACGTGACGAATCTTAATTATTATTGGTTTTAATTGAAAGCTTATGTGTGGGAGATGCCGCGATTGTCGGTAAGATTTATTGGCAGCCAATGGGACCCGCAATTGCCAACGTGGCGGAGCGTTCGCCACTCGTTATCAACGTGTCTTCCCCGCTCGGCAGCCTTTGGGCGGTTTGGTTAGTTTACATAGAGACAACGGCCAACGGACCGGCCAGGGTTGCTATGAGCAGAATAGATAATTCTGTGGACATAGTACTTTTTTTTAATACGTCTTTTTCCATTTATGTTTCTTTTGAAGTTTAATCAATGAAATAATTGTGACATTTGTACAATTAAAGCCACTTGGCATATGCCCCTTTAAATTAAGCTAATGAGTAGTAGTAGACTAGTAGTATTTTTGGTTGGCTAATTTTTTAGAACTAAATCATGGATTATTATAGTTGTAATTTATATTTTATTTCGAGACAAGTATTAAGATAATAATCTTATTATTAACAATACTAGAAAATACTAGACTTCTAATCAGCTTTCTAGTTGATGTCTCATTTTTGTGGCCAATAGAAAAATTTAAATGTCTCATTCAATATTTTCAAATAAAATTGATTTTCTTTCACCAAAAATATAAAAAATAAATTGATTTTCTATAACCGATGTTTTGAGTAGAATATTGATTGGAGTTTGATGTATTTCATCACATAAGATATTGTATTCAAATATTGTGAATTTGAAAAACGTAACGGAACATGCTTCCCCCATTCGTTTCGTTTTGGTAACATACGCTTATATATTTAAGGATTTTAACACTTTTTGTTCTATGTAAAAATATGCATTAAAAAAGTTTTTTTCAATTGAAATTCTATATAATTTAACTTTAAACGAATAGAGACCTAATGTATACTACCCATTTAAGGGGTGTTTGGTTAGAATCACCCCCTAGATTACTAGTAATCTAAGATCACCAGTGATACAAGATCACCGGTGATCAAAGATTACATGGGTTCATAGTGGTAATCCAGATTACCTTTAGAAGGGTGATCAGAGGGTAATCTGAATTACCACACCAAACCAAAAAGTTTAACCAAACAGGGTGATCTAAATTCACTTGCCAAGATCACCACAAGTGATCAAAGATCACCCCTAACCAAACGCCCCCTTAATACTTTAATCTTTAAATGAGAGATTTACAAGGTTTGATACTAATTTGCACATTATAACAAATGTTTAGTAATTTGGATAGGCGCATAATCATGAATTTGGAGTAACTTGTAGTATACCAAAAATAAAAACTCATTTAATTAAGAAAAAGATTAGAATTGAATTGATGTGGATATCATAATCACGTTTGTTTAGTGGGTATACTCAGTCATTAACTATAATGATGATATATGGGGATTTGGGGGTTGTTGACTTCCAATAATTTGTTTGGAAGAGTCCAAATTCCAAACGTGGCGTAACTCTTGCGTCATGTCCCAGGTTTGAAACGAGCAATACCCAATAGCCAGTAACCAAATAGCTAGCCATTTGGCCAAAAAATTGATTTCCTGGAAGTAGCAAACTCCATTGACCATTAGGAATTAGAATTTTTTTTCCAGCTGTAAAATCATATAATAAAAGGCTACATCAAAGTAGTATATTTATTGGTATTATCTTAGACGGCAAATAATAATTAAATTCCAATCCAAATATGAAAATGACTTAATAATGAAAGTTAAAATGACCCTCCCCAAGCCAAATAATAAATACACGACACGACCATTTCAGCCGCGCCCTTTGCTCTCTAGAACTCTTCCATTAGACCAAAAGCCTTTGTGTATAAGTTAAGTAAAAAGCCCTAGAACCCTCGGTCCCTTTTTCTTTATTCATCATGTTTTTGTGTATAAATACCCAAAACTAGGCCTCCAACAAATCTCTCACTTTATTTTTTTCATATGTTGTTAAACAGTTGATTCTCCCAATTATCATGAGCAACGTTCCAAGTTCTTTAACAGACTCTTCTTTAACCCTTTTCAACCTTGCTATCTCTGCATCTGATCCTTGGCCTTTCTCTCTCGTTTTCTTATAACCTTTTATTCAAGAACAAAATCTTCAAATTTCTCTCTTTTTCTTGCTTCTTGCATCTTATTTTTAGTTCGGGTGAAAGAAAAAAAGAAAAACTATGGGAAGTGGAGAAAAACAACACAGCCATCATCATCATCACCATGTGAATTTCCACCTTCATATTCCTCACCTTCATGGGTTTCATCATCAACATGAAAAGAAAGAGTTGAAAGATATCCCAAAAGGGTGCCTGGCGATTCTGGTGGGTCAAGGGGAGGAGCAGCAAAGATTTGTGATCCCTGTGATTTACATCAACCACCCGCTTTTCATGCAGCTTTTGAAGGAAGCCGAGGAAGAATATGGGTTCGATCAGAAAGGCCCCATCACTATCCCTTGCCACGTGGAGGAGTTCCGCAATGTTCAAGGCATAATCGATAAAGAACAGCACCACCACCACCACGGCAGCGGCGGCGGCCACCACCACCATAACCACCATGTCTGGTGCTTTAGGGTGTGATGATGTGAATAATAAAATTTGATCCAATCATGTAAATTTGTTTTACGCTTTTTTTTTTCCTTCTTTTTCCATTTCTAGCATTGCAGTTGCAGAGTTCTTGCGTTTGTAGCTAGACGATGACGATGACGATGACGAAAAAATTAAAAAGAAAAAAAGAAAAGATGAATTAATGAACAAGATTCTTCCTTCTTCTTTACATAAAAGTACATGCATGGTTATTAATAATCTGAGTTTTGCTTTCCAACTTTGTTGTTAATGTGAACACATTAAAGCAGCGCGCATAGCATATGGGAATCGATTGATGCGTTTTGGACACGGTGGGAACTTGGAATAGGGCAAAGGGTTTTCGTTGGAGCCATTAGATTAGTTTTTTCAAACTGTGGTGGCCCATTTTAATACGGATAACCATGCCGACGTCCCTTCAAAGTTCAAACCAAATCTTTTTTTTTTTTCCCTAAATCCAGTATGAATATTTTGATAATTTTTGCTTCTAATTAAGGCCGCGTTTAGTAGTAATTGTACAGATGAGATTACACTGTAGGTACTGTACATATGAGATTATTAAAGCAGCAATTGAAATGGAATTTACATGGAGTTTACACTTAAACTAATCTAAAACGATGATGAAACGATCAAATAGTGGTGAAACAGTTACAGATATAAAAGTATGTATATATGTGAATTGAAACAGAAGTTACAGTTAAAAATATGGTTAAGTGGTCATCATTTGGGAGAGTTAGGTGGGTTGGTGTCAGATTTACTGTTGAAGGTTTGTTTTAATGGGTTCCACTGTCTTTCCCACTTTGTCTAATTTAATGGCCACCCTACCCTACTGCTGGGACTTATGATTATGGTGGGCATGCTTTGCCCCTGAATTTCAAACCTTCAGGTTTCTCAGAGGTTGGGGTTTAATTTTTCTGCGGTTTCATTTTATTTATTTAATTTATTAGCATAAAAAATAGTATTTCAATTTGTGTTATTTGACTTGTCGTGCGTATATATGAAAATTATTTAGTGCTGCAACTATATATAAACGTATATGTATTAAATTTTAATGTAAAACACAAGTGGGATTTCATTAACTTGTGAAATTTGACATTTTAGTTTTATTAGGTAATGGTTGCTGAAGAGAGAAAAAAAAAACAAAAAAAAATCAATTTGTTTGATTATTATAAGGGCTTTCTTCAACTTCTAGACATCATTCAACTTGTTTTATTGTATCTTCGATAGTTTTTTTTTTTTTTGCACCAAAATATCTTCACTAGGTTTATAGTTAATGCAATGGTGAGGTTGAGATTATGTAGTTTTATGTCAATCAGAGTACTGTTTGATTAGGATATATTGTACGCAATGTTTCAATTTAATTGGCCAAACCATATAATTAATAAATTTCAGTTAACATGTAAGTATTATATAGTTTAAGATGTCGATAAACATGGCGGTCCACTGTCTTATTAATTATGGCCGGTTATGTTATTATATATGTATGTCAACACGCAAAAATGTTCCAACCTCCCATTTATATAAATTTCGTTCTCACAATTGTGACTAATTGTGATTATAAATTTTGTCACTCAAATAGGTAATTATGGGACAAACAAATTGTTGAAGCAGCCCACATGGCATATTCGTTGCAGTTGAATTAGGCCTGATTTCAATTTCCAGACTGCTAATTTCTCACTAATTTATCCCTAATCCTATTTTTCTTGCGTCACGTAGTTAAAATAAGGCATTTTTGAGGTAGCCAATTTTTAATTGTGATTCACCTGCCAAATTGAACTCTTAAACATGCATGTTCTTCTGCAAAAATGCCATGTTTTTTCTATTATCTCTCCTTAAAACCAGCAAAGTTTTAGTAATCCAAAACACCTCCCTTTCATATTGCTCGTCTTGCGTTTGACTTTGACCCAAGGCCCAAGCTCAAGCCTAAAATGCTCAGAATCCATCAGTAATTCAGAAAAGAAAATGATCTGCTCAATCATTTGATGCGCAGAATGCGTGAAAACAAAGGTTGTGTTTCCAAATTCCAGCTAATTTCGGTGCTTTCAGTATTATTCTGTTTGACTCTTCTTTCATTTCTGTGCCACTTAAAAGATTTCTTAAGACCAAATCCCCTACACTTCATTCATTCATACTTCTCCACCTTAATTGGTTCCAAAAAATCAAACATCTCAAGCTATTCCATTCATTGGCTCTACAATTTGACTTTAAAACTACTTGGGAACATGGGATTTATTCAAGGGACTTATTTATTGCCATTAAAGGCAATCTAATCAAGTTTATTTCATGTCCCATGTATTAATTTTGCCAAAAACACAAAACTCAAGAAGACACCTGAATTCATTTTCTTTAGTGGAAGAAAGCATTTAAATAAATAAAGCTTGAATTAGATTCCTTTTAAAGAGAATAAGAATCCCCAGATCAAGCCTGAGCTGTTATGTTAAGAGCTCAAAATTTATGGCTTTACTTGTCGTAAGGACATCAACAACACTCAAAGATATCTGCATATAATGACATAAAAATAATCTCAATTTTTCCACTTGGGATTTCTTTATAACAATATACTACTATATGATATGCATATGGGCAATGAAGTCACAGTATTTGTTTGCTGCAAAAAAACATCAGCATTCATTGGTTGCTACATCCTATAAATAAAAAGGTTACATTATGGTAAAAGAAAGAAACAAAGCCCTACACTATGGACCTTACACACCTTTGAAATGACAATCCCAAATTGTGTAGACTCAAGTTTTCATGATTTTCTGCCTAGGCATTCAATCTATATATACCTTTACTCTCACTTCAAAATGAAAGAATACAAAAACAAATTTTTGGGGTAAGTAAGAAAGGAAGAAAAAAAGCCTATGTTTCTGGTTTTATATGCTATCGACGTCTTGTATTTGAAGAACGATTTGACACACCATGTAAAAATTTCATATACCCATGGAAGCTCAGTTTTCCATCTGATTTTCTTATCCAGTCATTAAGCAAAGAATGGGCTGATGGTCCCACATTTAATTCCTGTGGAAAGAAAATGACAACGATAATGATAACTATAAAATTCAAGGTAATGAGTACTGAATAGGTTTGAATTTGCAAGTGAACTTGACCAGAAGAAATACTCTATTTCCGGAAGAAAGATGTACATACCAGTGCCAATTCCTCTACTGAAATGACTTTGTTTCCTTCTTCTTCAAAGTACTCAAAGGCTGTGCTTGCAATACTCTCCCATTGCTCATGCGCCTCGAGCTGATATATACTGATTGCGGCGGCACAGAACTCTTCAAAGTCCATCTTTTTATAATAGAGTGGTTCCATCTTAACATAAATTTGAAAATCGTTAGCATTAACTACATGAGAATTTTCAAACAGGGTAAAAAAAAGGTCCCAACCCATGAGAAGTCATAGGTAAATTATATGTTCTAGTTAATCTTCAATGATGTCTATGAATTGCCTCACTATCACTCCCCAAAAACAAAGAAAAATAAAATTTCTCTTGGGCCATGTCTTACACAGTTATTGAGGTCATATGCTAAATACATCCAATTATCTCAGGTCAAGCAAAAACTCGTCTACTCTATTGTTATAGTATAATCTTCAATGATGAAAAATGAATATAGCTAAAACCATGCTTAATGAATATAGCAAAAACTCATACACTCTATTATTACTGATGAGAAGTGCTATTCATTTGTTCACCAGGGGCATAAAAAATAAAAGAAGAGACGTGCTATTCATTTCAAAATAAACAAATTATGTGCCACTGAAACGTTTTCGAAGATATCTCACCACATTAATAATGTCAAGAACTCTAGACTCCAGCATGGCATCAGTCATATTCCTTGTAAGTGCCTGCAGGTTTACAAAGTAAGATCATGAGAAAATTATAGCCAACAGTGATGACAAATAATAAAACAAGTAAATGATTTAGTCATCAATAACAAAAACATTATAAGTAGGCTGAAGCTTAGGCAAGCCTGCTAGTAGTGAACACCTCTTATCAGAATTGAGGTCTGAAAAGCCTGTAAGACTTGTAAAACCTAATAAACCAAGTACTAACCGCTTTAAAATTGCTGAGGGACACGCATCCATCTTTTGGTTCAAGAAGTCTAAACTGTGCCCTAAGATACACAAGTGCTTCTTCTGGTAAAGCTTTTGAAAGTGCCTGCAACCATCAAAGCTAAAGCAATGTTAAAATATCACAAAAAGAGTTGTAAAGATTTTGAGCAGCCATATCATCGAGAGGGAGGGCCAACTTCCCCTAAAAGGTACAATAAACATGTGCAATGTGAGTTGGCGGTGCCAAAAATAGGAAAGCTTTCCTTTTAAAGACGCAGACAGAACCTTTTATATGTTGGCTTGGATATTTTTCTTTCTTTGTACATACTTTTTTAACTTCCCAGTTTGGTCTCTTACTTTATGGTTGGAGGGGGAAGAGGGAATGGGTAAACAACAATTTGTCGTTCTATTATTCATAGGAGCCAAGAAAACTACCTTTTGTGCTGCTCGCTTGAAAGGGGTGGCACGAATATATAACTTGACTAACTTGTAGATCAAAATATCCAAAGGCACAGCACGGTTTTCATCTCGTAACCATGGGTGAGCTGTAAATATACATTTTTCTCATCTTAGATTTCAAATTTATGTTTATGTATAAATGATAACTGCAGAAACCAAAGTTGCAAATATTTCTTAACATGAGAAAGAGGGAGAGAAAGCATAATTGATTAATCTATAGTTCTATACACTGCTTAATATGAGGTGAAAATTCAAAACCTAATATTTATGTGGCACTTCAATTATGACTTACATAAAGCTTGGGCAGCAGTCATTCTTTTCCTGAGGTCCTTGTTCAGAAGCCTTTTCACAAAATCTTTGGCTTCTGGTGATACAGAAGGCCAAGGTGAATCATCAAAGTTAGGATCAGCTCTGATCACAGAACGAAAAATTCCTGATTCAGTTCTAGCCCAGAAAGGTCTGCTTCCACACAACAATATATAAGTTATGACGCCAATACTCCACATATCAGCTTCAACACTGTAACATCTATGGAGTACTTCAGGTGCAACATAGTATGCACTTCCAACTATATCATTGAGACGTTGATCTGCAAACAAACAACATGGTATGAACTTCCAATAGATCAGGTGAGAAATGGTCCATGAGAGCACTTATAATGTTAAGGCACAAAATAGGACAATAGTGCTTATGAATGAAATATTGTGCCAACTGTGTATGATGCAATTTAGCAGTTGGGATGCTTAAAAAGAACCATAACCAACCTGGCTTTATAACATACAGCAACATTCACTGTTTACAAATAGAATACCAAAATCAATGCAGGATGTAACAAACAGCCAATTAACTCTTACCTGGCCTAATAAAATCAGATAAACCAAAATCAATAATTTTCATGGGAGCATTCTCATCTCTTGTGGTAAAAAGAAAATTCTGCAAATGTGGCCAAATTGAAGAAAATGATTCGTTAATGACTAATTTAGAAGAATTGAAAAAAACTATGCAGCATATATCTAAAATAAAATTATAAAAGAAAAGGTCTCATAAGTACTCTATGCCACACCTCTGGCTTTAGATCTCGGTGCACAACCCCTTGAAGATGACAAAAAGCAACTACACTTAAAATTTGCACAACTATATTCTTAGCATCCCCTTCAGTGTATCTACCACCTCTGCAAACAAAAAAAAAAAAAAAAAA
>AWUE01015413.1:0-35407 GCA_001974825.2 Corchorus olitorius
AGACTACCTTTCATTACGGACATAAAAATTTGATTGATAGTGAGAGAGTAGGTATAGGAAGTGTGAAAATTGTGTGAATTGAGAAAATTGGCTGAAAATTTGCAACTTCTCAATAGAAATTATATATGTTAGGGTAAGAAATGTATGGTCGGCCAAGCATATATATGGGTAAAATAAAAAACAAACACAAGACAGAGCCAAAATTCATACTTAGACAAAACCTAAAACAAAAGCAAAAGAGGGAAGTAAAGCAATCTTCAAACTTGCCCATAATGTCATGTTAAAAAGAAAAAAAAAAAAAAAAAAAAAAAAAAAAAAAAAAAAAAAAAAAAAAAAAAAAGAAGAAACAACGTGAAACATGATTTTGAAAACGAGATTAAGAATCGGCTTGGATAGTGTACGAGAGAAGAACACAATCCTTCTATACCTCGATAAAATTCTGTCAAGTAGTTCTCCGCCTTCACATAATCTGGCAAGAAAAGAGTAATTTATTAAATTCAAGGAAAATGAAACTGATTACTTTATGCCGGATCAGAATGCTGCTAGGCTAGCCCATATGATCCACTAAATTATCTTATATATTCATAAAACTGAATTACGGTATAAAGCTTCATTTTAATCAGCCCCTAAACTATAAAAACATATCATACAGACGTGATTGAACAATGAACATGGAAAGAATTCCAACTTAAAGACTGAGAAATAATTGGTATTTTTAAAGAAACTAAAGCAAGTACACACATACTCCATGACAATATATACATTATTGGCATCCTCAAAAGCATCATGAAATTTGATCATGTGTTTATGGCCTGACAAGGCTTTCAGTATTTTGACCTCCCGCCGAACATCTTCTATTGATATTGCTGTGGTCATCTGACAAAATAACATCCAGTAAGCTGCCAATTATCCTTAAATTCAAGCAAAAGAAATTAAGTAAAAGAGCATCACCGTTTTCAACCAACCCAAAAAATAAACACATGCCCTTAACCTCAAACAAAGTCGGGAAGGTAAAATGGGAAATAGACAGGTGAAGAGAACATTCTTTTAACACAACCTAGTGCCGGCAAGGCTTTAGGGGAGTTTGATCCTAATTCTTGTTCTCCATTGAAGGAGTAACAAATGTAGGCCCATTCCAAGTTGTTGAATACTAAGTAACCATACATAAATCAAATTGTCTTGCTAAAATCTTTCTCCATAATTTTTTTTTCCTTTTCAAATCTTGATTACATTCCTCTCGTTTATTCCTATATGGCACGTCAATCAATTTCCCCCACCCTCCCCACCCCCAATATATAGTGAGGGGAAAAAAAGAGAGGAAAAAAAACCATGCAACTGTGTTTGTCAACTTTAATCAATAGATTTAGACTACACCACATGCTATGTCCCCTTCTCTTTAGTACATCAAAATTCCAAAGAGTTATACTGAAATAAGTATATTCTTCGATCATCCGTCTACTAATGAACTTTCCCCTTAGACTCAAAACGCAGTTTCAGCTCAGTCAATACACTGAGTAAAAATCATACTACTCATATCATATCATATAACTAAAATTAACTTGAAACAATCCAGAAAATAAATAAATAAAAAATAAAGCACATACCAAAAACGACACACCTTAGCTTTGGAAATGACCTTAATGGCCACCGACTGTCCCTTGAGCTCTCCTTTCTTTCCCTTGGCCCAGCAAGTATGACCGAAATGCCCTCTTCCAACCTCCTTCCCCAGCTCAAATTTAGCCCCCAAGTTCTTCGAGTAGCCAAAATTCTTATCCAGCTCCGCTCCTTCCCCATCCTCCGGGATCGTTCCTTCCACCGGCGTCGCCTTGGTCGAACCCCTCCGCCTCATGATTGCCGCCATGATCGGCTTCGCCGGAGAAGGAGGCGGCAAAGGCCACCGGAACTTCCTCCCCGGCGTCCTAGCTGGTGATGGAGACGGTGGGATTCCGGCGGGAAGTGGACTGGTGAAAGGACTGACGGCATACGAATTAGTCTCGACGGATGGAGTCGATGGCGCCGGAAGCGGTCGCGGCTGAGAGTGGTTGACGGTAGAGGCTCCGTCATTGTTGACAACAGAGACGTTTTTGCTGCAGCAATGCCCCATAACTCTGAATGCGGAAGGTACGTTGACCAATCGTTATCGGTCAAATCATCGGATGCCTTGGAACTTAAGCTTCACTACTTGTGAAAAAACCAGCACCACCGGCGACAAAACTGAGAAAATAAGTATACAACAAAGAAAAAGAAAAGGAAGATGGAAATTGAGAAATGAAGAAAGTAGAAGGGGTTGAAAAAGTTGGTAATGTGCTATAAATTTGAAAGTTGATGAGAAAAGTCTAAAATCACAGGAACCTGTGATTATTAATTGTGAAAGCCACACCTGCCTGCTGCTGTCCGCAATATATAAAAGGAAACAATAAAATGTATAGCGTGGGTCCCAATGTTTCCTTCTTTTTTTTTCATTTTCCTTTACTTTTTTAATAATTTTTTTCATTCTTTTCTAATCTCTAATAATCCCTAATCAGCTTCTTAAGTACCCAAACCAAAAGTTAACTATTTAAAGCGTGATTAACCCATCGTTGACAAAGAAATTGCATCTATATAGAATACAGACTATATTGTAGATTAGATTAGATTATGGAAAATTAATCATAAACCAAACAATGATAATTTCTAATGTTTTCAAAACCGGACCAATTGAATAGAGATTCATTGGTTCTCTGGTCTGTTGAAGTTTGAGAACCACGGTTGGTTGACTTGGTCACCAATCACCAAGAACCGGTTTGGAATCGATTGGAACCGGTTTCAGAGTTGAGACAATGTTGAACAATATTTTGTGAGTGATTGTTTTACCACCATGCCAATTATTGAACTCATTACTTTGTATTTGAAAAAAAATGAAACTTTTACCACCATGCCAATTATTTCTATGTGATATATGTAAACCATATGTAATATTTAAATGATAATAAAATAATAATAAATTCATAAAAATAGCTATTCGATTGCTCAGTTGGAACCGAGATTTGGACCTTGACCGGTTCAATGGTCAGTCCAATTAAAACCATTGGTAACTTTCTTTATTTAAGGGGCTAACATATGTTGAATTGAGTGAAATGAACTAAATAATCTTAGAAATTTTTAGATGTACCAGTTCCACCACGTTATCCATGGTTCTGACCAATAAGATTGTGACAACTCGAAATTATTGCTAAAATTAAGGCACAAATTTAGCACCGGGTTTAACCCTAAGTTTCACCATACGAGATTTACAAGGGTAAGCCCCTAAATTTAGGACATTAATTTGGTAGGGTTTTAATGATTGTAGGAAAAATCTGAATTGTCACAATTTTATTAGCCGGGATAACGTACATGATGAAACCGGTCCATGTAATAATTTATCCAATAATTCTTAATAAAGATGTCATAATCAAGTCTTGTAAATGAGAAAATAAGCATTGAGAATTTTTTTTTCTTTTGGCCAAAAAAAGAAGGAAAGCTTTTCTTATAATAATGGTCTAAGATAACTCGATTTCAAATTAATTACAATCGATGAAGAATTCATTAAAAAAATCTATTTAATATCTAACACAACTCAATTCTAAAGTAATCAGGCTTAATATGTGTGTGAAAATTACTAAAGTGACAATTAATTTAGAATGGAGGGAGTACTATCTTAATTAGGCTAAAGTAATTATGAATTCAATGAGTTCATACTAACGGATGCGATGGTACCAATTTTTTTTTTTTACCAAAATTAACTGTATTTTCATTTTTGGCTACACCTATTAAGCTCAATTATCTAGCTATTAGTAAATGGTTAGCTTTTTATGATTCTTTCAGCTTTTGGTGATTTTGAGGTAAAGTTTAAACTAATAAACGTGTCTCTTTTGATTAAAGACTGTATTATCCTCAAGTGTTTTTCTTTATTGCCTTTGAAAAAATTACACATTTAAACAAAAAATCACTAAGATTTAGTCTAATTAAAAATAGTTACTATAAAAATTACACTTTTTGACCTTTTTGTTTTGATTATTTTTATAATTATTATAGTTCAAAAGTTGTTTTATGTGGACTTAGGCTTCGTTTAGTAGAGCGGTGCGGTAGTGATGCGATTGACACTGTTTGGCAACTGTATAGATGAGATTACACTGTACAGATGAGATTATGTACTGTACATATGAGATTATTAGAGCAGCGATTGAAACGGAGTTTACACTTAAACTCCGTTTGATCCTAAAACGGTGGTGAAACGGTTACAGATAAAGAGCCTTAACCGGTTCACCCTTGCATCGGTTAGCCCAACCTCTGTATTTTTTTTTTTTGAAATGCAATAAATAAAAGAAGACACAAATTGGAGGAAGCTACTGTGAGTTTAGTTTGGTGACAGCTTCGTAAATGAAGGAAGAGACTGCAACAAACTCAAAAAGTCAAAATAGTCAAAAGAGAAAACGCGTTTTTTCTGCAGTAGAAAAATGAATGAGTTTTTTTTTTAAGTTGTTAGTAGTAATTAGGATTAATTAATAATTATCATAAAATTATAAATAATAAAAATAATAATAATAATTACTGCTTTGAATAAAGGAGTTAAATTAATGAGAATTTACTTCTCTAAAACAAATGTATATATGACCTAGTGTAACTGCTTTGAATGCATCGATTCAAATACGGCTTTTGTTTGAAATGTAGAATTTTTTAGATAAATAAACAAAGAAAAGCATATGCTGACTTTTAAATTTTAGATTTTAGATGTCTTGGGGTTATTCACTTATTTGCTTTGGCTTTGTCTTAGTTTAACTACTTTTCCAATTTCCAAATTCAACTGCAAAAATATTCAAATTTGTTTATTTAGAGGGTATTTACTGTTAATGGAAATTAAATAGAGCTTGATTTTTGGAATTCAGTCAAATTTGTAGGTAACCAAACTTGATGATCAAGCATAATTGTAGTTCGTTACTCGTTTAACTCTTTATATATAGGTTGGAAGTCGGACTAGTTTTTTGCTGCTCCCTTGACTTCATATTTAGGCTTGGAAGTTGAATATTTTGCTGGTTTTATTAATGGAGTTTTGCTATATGACCAAAAAAATAACTCGAAATTTGATTTTCCATGACGTGTTGTTACACGATTGGTCCAGCAAATTGGTTCCATCACAATTTAAGTGACGTTTTGCTACAAAATATTGAATGACCCCACATGACACATCATTTGGGATAAAATTTTGGTCAATTTTTCTAGTCGTTTAGAATTTTCCTTATTAATACTTATTTTAATCAGTACTAAAAAAGATGTTAATACACGAGTTGGGGGTTCTCCTCTTTTTCCTTTTTTTTTTTTTGCCATAAGGGTTCTCTTCTTGTAGTCTTGTTCACAAATCACAATGGTTAGATGTCGGTACCAAAAAAAAAAAAAGTTAGGGAAAAGGTGACCAATTGAAAAGTTTGTTCATATGGTATCCACATGTTGAGAAAAGTATATATAGTTAGCCCAGTTTTTAATTATTGATAGATTTGTCAACTTTTAAATTGATTATTATATCATTATATGAAAAATTATTCAATAACAAAGTTTAATAAACTGTACGTGCGGCTTTAAAAGGGTGATGGTATGTGACCTATCTAATATATTGATTTGTCGATTTAAGGAAACAAATACTGAGATATACCTTGAACAAACAAAAAAAAATACTAAAGATATACCTTACATAAATAAAGCAAATAGAATATCCACTAGAATTTAATTACAAAAATAGATGGATACACAGGTTTCATTAACAGTGACAATGCAGCCACGACCACGACATATATACAACATGAAACTGAAAATACCAAGTTGCCCAAAAGCAAAGCAACTCTACTATTTTTTTTTTTCTCTTTTTTGATAGTTGAGACTCGAGAAACAAAAATGGCAGGTAAGTTTTGCCCAAAGGAGCTGTCATCTTCGTTGCCAACTCAACAAAACAAACCGTCCATAAAGATTTCTACATATAAAGCAAAACAGACAAAGGCATGCAACAGGGACATCATATATTTATATATATTTTTAAAGAAGAAAGAAAGAAAAAAAAAACAGAAGGAAAGAAGAAGCTTGAAGTTCAGAAATGTTTTGATGAGATAAATTGTTATTAGTAGAAGTTTTATAGTCGTTTGGAGTCGAGTCAGAGAGCCATAGATTCTCATCAAACATCCAATATTTTTCACTAAGTACGATTTATGCTTTGTTTTGATTTATATATATGTCAATTTCTTGATTACACGACGAGGATTCTGATCTCTCTCAAAGGAAATGATAATTGGATATTCAAGAAAGTCTAGTTAAAATCAACTTTACTTGTATGGCTAATTAAAAGCAAAAGTAGGAAGCTTCTGTCTTGAGACAAGACTTTTGATTTTGAAGTAAGGATATTTGGATCAATGAAGTGGGAAACACGGCTAGCTCTGGTTTTAGTAGTAGTAGCATCTTTCTAAATTAACATGAAACCAGAAAGATAATTATTGTAGCCCATCATCGGTAATAAGGACACCAAAGTTGCTAATATTTATTTGCAATTAGCTAATTTCCTGAACTTAAGCAGTGTTCTTAAATTTACAAGGTATACAAGTGTTTTTTTTTAATCATGAATATATAATATTAAAATTGAGTATACAATAGAAGGTAATCTTCTAATTTTCCATAATCGCACCCTACTCATCCTAGAACTCGAACTCGAGACTTTTTGTGAAAAGTCTCGAGCTTTAATCCTTACGAGATCTTTAAATGCCCTTATGCCCTCTTACCTTTTTTTAAGAAAGGGTAATTTGTCCTAATTTGTCGGGACACTTTGCATCCTTAACTTTCAAAATAGGGACAATTTGTTTCAAATTTAATGAATAGAAGCCGAACCTATACATGATTTAAAAAAAAAGTTTTAAAAAATAAAATTCTTATGTGACTAACAAAATTCATATTTTTTGGTATTATTTATTTATTTTCATTTTATCATGTTTAACAATTACTAACTTCTATCCATTTACAGATAAATTGTCCCAAATTTGAAAGTCAATGAAACTAAGTGTCCCAAAAAAAAAAAGGTAAGAAAACAAAGTGCCAATTATTGAAAATGTAAAGTGACAAAAGAGCATTTAAGCCATTTAGAAGATCTTACTTTTTTTAGGAAAGAATATTTTAATTTCTTGGTTTAAAGAGATTGTGATTACAAACGCACAGGAAGACCCATACACCGCTACATGATTAGCTATATTATCGAAACGCTAATCTATTCATTACAATTCAAATAAATTTCTATGCCCAAACATCTAAGAAACTATATCATTAATAAACTACCTACCTACCAAATAAAGAAACAAATTACAAACAAACTCACATCCCATGAGAGTTGAATCCAATACCCCATGGTCTAGGTAGGCTGAAACTAAAAGTCCAGTACTCTACCATCAGGCCAAATGCCTGATGGCTTTAGAAGATCTTACTTAGCATTTATATGATGTATCATAATCAATTATCCTTTTGTATATAAAACTTACGATATCTGATAATCACATTAAATTGTAAACTACTTTAGAATCAAGTTACGAGACATATATTGATACAAACCTCATGATATTTAACCATTACGTTGAATTATGATTAATCCAAAATTAATTTGGTTCGAACCTCAAATTGGTACCTATCTTCTTTATTCACAATTTTTTTTTTTAATTTTATGTTAATATTTTCTGTTTCATTTCTTTCTAAATAAGTGTTTTGATTACTCCACGGAGCAAGCAAGTAGGATATGTGCATAATTTTTTTGCTATAAGGATATGTGCATAATAGTACACTACCAAAAGAATGTCCCAAAAGCAATGGGCTATTTCCGGCTTAAGGTCCAACAGCTCCCCCGGGCTTGTATATATCTATGTGCTCTAGCCTCTAAGATATTTTTTCTTTAGTCAAAGTAATGTTGACTAGACTAGAAATGTGGAGACCACGCGCCACCGGAATGCGTGATGGGATCATATAATTGTTGATGAAGTTGCCCTATAAATGGCGGGAGCCTAACCTGTGTCGAAATTTCACACACCCAATCATCTCTTTCTCATTGGCGTCAAAATCTCACTATATTATCACACTCTAAATTCCAATTTCTTCAAAAACCCCTCCAATCCTTTAAAACCCGACTTCTCCGTTTCTTTCTTTTTTGTCATTTTCAAATCTTTTCTTCTAAATTTCTACAATTCTAGGGTTTCTTTGATTTTTTTGTTGTTTTTAAATTGAAAAAAAAACCCTAGTTCTTTTTTGTTTTCTTTTTTTTTTTGGTGTTTTTGGGTCTGCTTTTTCGCAGATAGGGAAAGTAGGGAGAGTTGGAGCAGTGTGGGGCATTTTGATTCAATGGAGGCCGCGGCCAGTGTCGCCGCCAATCGAAGCGGTTCGCTGCCGATGCCATCACCGTCGAGGAAGGAGTGGCGTGCTGTTTCCGACCATCATGCGGTTCGAAGCCCAGGGGATGAATTGGTAATTCTCTTTTAATCATGAAAATGTTGGAAATGAGACCAAATTGTCGTTTCGAATCTGAAATTTCTCATCGTTTGGGCGTTAGAAGAAATTAAAAAAACGTAATAAGAAAAAAAAGAGTCTCCAGTGTTGGCAAACACAACCAATAGGGTTTTGTTAATAGTTTTTCTCTTCTTTCACTTATTAAAACCTGTTTACATGTGTAGACATTCCTTTCTCATTGTTCATCGTTCTCCTCATTTCACTTTCCTTGCTTTTAACTTCCTCCATAACAATATTCGGTTTGGGTTATTTATGACGGACTGATTTCTACCAATCATGTGCTCTTAATCGAAGCATATTGATGCATCAATTTGGACATTGCATTACTTTGATGGCATGATTGTGATACCGTTCAAATAATTGGGACTGCCATTATGCTCTGTGTCCACTGTTTTAAGTGTTTAGTTAATACCATGAGCTTAGTGTGTCAAACTCTAGTAAGATTATTGGGTTCATTGCGGTGAAGTCATGCACATCTGTGGACAGCTGAACTGAGCATGTTATGGCGATTTAGCTGTGAAAGATTGTCATTGCCTTTATTTACTGTCGCGTTTGCTTTCATTGTCTGTTTTATTCAGTTTTATTGCTTAATGCAGGATTTGGAAAGATCAAAGTTGGGGCAATCAGATGAGAGAACCATATATGAGGTAAGGTTTTTGGTCTTTAAATTGTACTCTATTTTAAGAATGATAAAAAGTGAACATGTTTGAATGCTTATCAAGGTGCAGCATGGAAGAGAGCCTGCCGATGTTGACTTCTGTTCAATTACAGTGGATGGAAGTTTAGACGATGATATATTGCAGCAACGAATTCACAATGTCACTAGACAGAGGGAGGAGCTCCAACACGTGGAGGTTGAACTCCGAGCGCAGGCAATTGCACGATCAAGGATCCTGGAAATGCAGAGTAGCTGTGATGCTAAAATCCAAGCCCATGCCAATGCTGTTGCCAAGCTTGAGGTTTGAATTTAGATTATGATGATTATTTTGCAATTCAACTTTCAGAGAAAAATTAACAAGTTTTGACTGCTATTCCGCTATAAACTATAATATGGCCTTTGAATTGTGCAAAATAACAGAAAATAGACGCCAGTTTGTCAGTTTTGCATAAGATTATAAAGATTTAAGAAATTCAGGCCATCAGTTGTTGGCTTTGAAGTGTATTTATGATAAGACCTGTCCCTTTTTTGAGTTGAATCTGATACATGTTGCTATTTTTCTTTCTTTTGGAATTAAAACTTGAGCATCTAGTTTTTGAAATAGTCTACAAAATATTATTTAGATCCATCGACATTTGATATTATTCAAGCATGCTACATTTGGGTGACATTTTATTTGTATTCTGGCTTTCTTTGCTTCAATAGGAGCAACTCCATGAAAGTGATCAGGCCATGCATGAACTGGAAAGGAAAGTGGAAGAGAAAGACAGAGAGCTACATGCCATCAAAGTGGAAAAAGAAGAGGTTTTAGACGATCAGTGTTTTTTTTCTTTTTAAAATAAATCTTTTATATTAATGTTTGTGTTTTTAGTGAGTTGTGTATAAGTTAGTCCTTCTTGTATCTTGGCAGGCCTGGGCAAAGGAAGACCTTCTCAGGGAGCAAAATAAGGAACTGGCAACTTTCAGGTGTGTGTTTGCGTATCTGTGAAAAGTAAACATGGTTTCAGAGTTGCAAATGGCTTACTTTTATTTACAATTTCTTGGAAACTAATACCATTGAAAGGTTTCTGAACCTGTTCAAGGGTTGAACTAATATATTATCTCAGTATTTTTCTCTGAAGGGTCTTAAAGAATTACTAGCCGCTTTTATTGGTGACATTAAGTGGCTGCTGAGATTTGAACTTTTTTACATGTGGATGGGTTTCCTGTCCTTTTATCTTTTTTTTCAGAAGAGAACGTGATCATTCAGAAGCTGAGAGAGCCCAACACATAAAAAAGATTCATGACCTTCAGGAGCATGTTCAAGATAAAGAGAGGCAGCTGATTGAATTACAGGAACAGGTGCATACATACTGCACTTTTTTTTTTATAATTATTTTAATGAATTAACTCCAGTCATAAGGTGTGAATATCTGTTACACTGTCTGTGTTGAGAATCAGTAGTCTTTTGAAAATTACAAAATTATGTATTTTCATATTAACTTAATTAACATGATCAAAAGTTGTTTGTGTTGGAAATGGGAGCGGCACAACAGCCTAATTTAATAGTAATGCCTGATTGATAGATCACGGAATTGCTTTTTCTGATTGTAGTCTTATTCTCCAGTATAGGGTTGCTCAGGAAACCATTCTTTATAAGGATGAACAGTTGAGAGAGGCCCAAACTTGGATTTCACGTGTCCAGGAGATGGATGTTTTGCAGTCAAGCACAAACCACTCCCTACAAGCTGAACTACGAGATCGTACAGAGCAATATAACCAGCTTTGGCATGGCTGTCAGAGACAGGTTGATAAGCTTTTAGTTTCTTGTTCATATTTTTCTCCTTCCTCTAAATTAAAATATTCGATATAATTTTCACTTAATTTGATTGGACCTTCTTCTTGGTTTTGTTAATGTTAGTTTGCAGAGCTGGAGAGACTTCATTTACATACAATACATCAGCTTCAACTGGAGTTGGCTGAGGCAAGAGAGAGGAATGGCTCTTATACGGATGAATCACATATATCCCAAGCAAATTCAAAAGATTTATCTCAGTATGGTCAAAATAATGGAAATCAAGTGGATTCCAATGGAAGTGGTGCAAAAAATGCTAATGCTGGGGTCAATTCTAATGGGACTACTGACAATGTTCAGTCCTTTGCTTTAGCTGGCAGTGCAACAACTCAGGTAAGACAGCCAGACAGGTTCTTTTTTTTCCTTCTTTCTTTTGTGTGTTGTTGTTTGGGGGGGGGGGGGGTTCAGTCTCTGTCTTGTTTGTAATGCTTCTGTTTACTTTCTCTTTCTGACCCCTATAAATGGTTGTCTTTACCATCAGAATCAGAATGACCATGTTCCAAATGTTCAAATTGCTCCATCATCTCTGCTTGGGATGACTGGCTACCTCCCACCTGGGCAGGTGACTGCTCTGCATTCATTTGTCATGCATCATCAACAGGGGGTTCCCCATTCTGTGGCATCTCATGTTGGACACTACTCAATGCCTGCTATGTCATCCATGTCCATCCAACAGTGGCAAAACCAACAGGTGTGGTTAAAGTATTGATTTACCAGTTTTGGCGCCATGTTTTCTTCATCGGTATTTGTTTTTGGAATTGTAATGGTTTTACTGAATATATTTTCCAGACTGCATCAGAGGGTTTCCAGCTATCTGGACAGAATCAACTTCCTCCATCCCAGACTGATGAAAGTCTTAGGAGGTCAGATGTAAAGTACGAGTATGAAGTATCTGTTAATGGACAAGCCATTCGTCCAGACTATCTGGATCATATCAGCCAAGGGCCAGAGCCTGATTCTGCGATATCATCATCTGCTGGGAAAGCACAGGTTCTTTAATTCAAGATGATACTAATTCTATTCATAGTGCTCAGTATTGTTTTCGTGTGCTCTTTTAACTTCCTAAGACTGTTTCTTTGCAGGTCCTTGAGTCAATCAATGCCGGTTACCTTGTTAATCCCCAACCTGAGCCAAACTTGCAGCAAGTTTCTTCACAATTTCATGATGCATTGAGATTAGGCACTCTTGAACAGAGCTCTGAATCCAAGGTTTGTCATTTTGGCTAGTCTTCAGGCTTTGTAACTCCCTCAGATGTGTAACCTCTACTGAAATTTGAACCTAACAGGAACAGAATATTTTGAACATGAATAATCATGTGCTGGAAGACCAAGTTCTGACAGGGGAAGAAGCAAGTACTGCTGCCAGCCCATCTCCTCCTGATACTTCAGTGCACCCTGTTAATTTCATGGAAACAACAAACAATGGCACTGATGCCATTTTGCCTGAAAAGTCCGTCTCTACAGGGCAGAGTAATATCTTGATATCAGCTAAGACTTCAGAGACTGCTCTGCTTGACGAAAGACAATTGTTGGCTTGCATAGTGCGCACAATTCCAACTGGTGGTAGAATTCGGATCAGTTCAACGGTTAGTGGGTCTAAATATTTTTTTTTTCTTAGGTTAACTTTAGCTAGTTTGGCATTTATGCCTGCACATATGGGGTTTGACTTGTATTTATCAATTGCAGCTACCAAATAGGCTGGGGAAAATGCTTGCACCTTTACATTGGCATGATTATAAGAAAAAGTATGGAAAGCTTGATGACTTTGTAGCCAGTCATCCTGAGGTTTGTTTCTTACCATCTTTTACATTTTGTATGCATGTGGGTTATATTCATAGAAGATTTCATATTGTAATTTCTTTGTGATTTCAGTTATTTGTGATTGAGGGCGATTACATTCAGCTTCGAGAGGGAGCACAAGAGATGATAGCAGCCACTGCTGCTGTTGCTAAGGTCGCTGCAGCTGCTGCTGCATCGTCTCCATACTCCTCTTTTATGCCTTCAGTTGCTGTTACTCCAATGGCACAGCCTAATCGACTAAAGAAGGTCCTCCCATCAATGGATTCCAATCATGTGAAGAATGAGAATGCCATTTTCAAGGAGTATGCGACCATACCAAAAAATGCAGCTGATGATCGTTCACAGCTTTTAGGAATGCAGAATCAACAACATCCTAATGGCATGTCTTTTGGTGGGGCTGGAGGTCTCTCAAATGTGAAGATATTGAGCAAATCTAAAGATCCCACTGAAGTTAATGGAGCCAATTTTGAGAGATCAACTTTTGAAAGCAAGGGCTCTGGTCATGGAAGGTCTAATTCTAATTTTGTTGGAAAACAGCAGGGCAGGTATGTGGCTTAGAATTTATAACCCTGCATATTGCTGAAGGTAATTTATTGGTGTATGCTTATGTGACTTAAGTTGATGGAGTTAAATTGACTTGTGATGGCAGGGCAACTGGGGCAGCATTATCTTCGAGAAGATAGTGAGTGCATTTACCTCAATGTGAGTTATTGTTTAATGTGTTGTGCTATATGCTCATTAACTACTATCATCCTGTAATCTATTGCAGCTCTTTCACTGGTAATTCTAATTTTCAATAAGCTAAACTTGAACCATTTGAATTTTAATACAATGATGTACCAACTACCGAGATTATGCACTAATGCATTGATAATTCGTTTCTTCTTTCCTACTGGGATTGAGTGGATGTGGGGAGATTTATCTTTTGCTTTAAGCAGAGGTTTAAACAATTAACTCAACCTTCATGAAGATGTGAACTAATGTTTAGTTTGTCAGTAAGCATGTTTGAATATCATTAAGGTAGCACTGAAATTTACAATTGCGTTTTGTTCTTGCAGGATAAACGGAGTTGCAATGCAAGTTGTGGAACATGCATCATGGAGATTGCAAGTGTATCGGGATATGATTTTAGTTGAATGTAATCTCCTGATCTGGGTCATCATCAATCTTTTGCATCTGAGAAAATTCTCTGATTGGATGATAAGCTGACTATTTAAATTGTTTTGAGCCTTCTGGCTGTCCTCGAAAAAACCCAATTTAATTTACCGTGTGTTGTCATATTTAAGCTTTTGCACGTTTCATTTTCTGCGTCAGTAATCATGCAACAACTTATTCGCAACTTTGAAACTGGTAGTTCATGCTCATCTTGATTTGTGAAACCCTAAGTTAACTTAAAGCTATGGTGAATCTGGTTGAATGCTGAACCATCCATAGCCAGCCTTTGGCATATTTCTGTGGAAATTGGATGAACGGGTTGCGGTCAATCGAACAGCTTATAACTTCCGGTTGTGATTTGCAAAGCGAGTTCCAAAATACTCGATCTGAACCCCACTCTCAATTAAACTATTTTTTAAGCACGTACTCTTATTGTTTTCAAGGGACGATGGGTCAGACATAGAAAGAACATGATAAAATCTATCAACAAATGCTAGTAACCTTGAAAGTTGAAACTAGTTTTTCTAATTAGCAATAGTTAATAATATGCCGACAAAAAGATTCATTTTAAGCCTAGGAAGTTGACAAAAAAGAAAAAACAAGTTCGCTACCCACATGCGCTAGAGACATTCCCCTGCCAGTTTCCGGCCCCCTTTCGGTAGCACCAAAATGAAGCAGCAAAATATACTAGTAATAATTATAGGCAGAGAGAAGTACTAGAAGAGCTATGCCTATACACGATATAAAACACCAGGAAAGAAACCATGTTCACATTTAATTAAGTCTCATGCTTTGACTTTCCTAGTGTTGTCTCCATATGCTGAGTTTCTAAAGCCTTCAACCTGCTCAATCTTCTGAGCAGTCTTGATTGTTTCCTTGAATGTTCATGAAATTATTACCAAGCCCAGTATGGAAGCCTTGGTAAGTTCCAGTAGGGGTAGCAGATCTTAAGCCCACTTGTGGTTGGTTGAGTTGCTGTTGTTGCAGATATATTGGTTGCTGCTGCTGCTGCTGCTCGTTCAACTGGAGAGGCACACTCGGAGCTGAGAACCCGGGATGTTGATTGGCTATTGCAGCTTGAGCAGACTGAGCATATTGCTCTTGCTGCGCTGCAGGCTGTGGAGAAATCTGCAATGTTGAACAAACGAGATCAAACAATTGCATTTTTAGTTTGTTCAAAGATATTAAATACTTTCGAGGAAATCGCTTAGACAGCACCTGAGAAGATGCTGATGCTTGTGGCTGTGCATCGGCTATTTTAGCTAGATACATTAGGTTCTGCTGCAGCTGTGCTTGAAACCTGAATTACTTTCATAAAAATTACAATGGAGTATGAGATATATATATAAATGAAGGTGCCCGCTATAGACCGTATACTCATAAAGACTTGAGATAGATGTACAGTTCTATCTAGTTCTTCCTCTATGGTGGTCCCTGTTATTTAATCCCAGATCAACAATAAAATCAATCATTCATTTCATCTTTGAAATAAATTATCCACTAGGTGTTCTGTACCTATTGCACTTTGGGCTACTACTTATAAAAATAAAATTGCATCTCTAAAGACACAAGAAAGACTACAACTATAGAGCTATGAACAGGCAGGAAATGAGTGGTTATGCTTTCCTTCAGAGATTTATGGATTCAAGAATCCCAATTTGTAACTAGATAAACCAAAGAATACGGTTTTAACTGAAGAACACGCCAAGAAAATCACCGAAAGAGCAACAACCATAGTAGTCCTATTAAATACATAAGCTTTCCCTATCATTTCTAGATGAGAATCAAGAAAAATACTAACAGAGAAACTTTAAAACATGAAAAGGATGAAAATAAAAATCAATATTTTGACATCAAGGACTGAGTAATGACATTTATCTGAAGTCTGACCATTTTTAGCACATTACAAAATTCAGATAGCTAAGGGCAACAACAATCGGTATAATGTTGGAAGTAATTAAAAAAAAAAGAAGAACATAATGATTAAAAAGGGTCACTTACGAAGCACTCTCAGTGAACTTTCCCTGGTTCTGATTTTCCAGTATAGCCATAATCAACTGTTTGTTCTCGTCCAGGTACTGCAACAAAAGCACATGGTCGGTCCATCATCATATCAAATATACACAATAAGACACATTTTTCTCAACAAATCCTTCTTGTTTTTCTTTTTAATTAATTCAGACAAAGAAGAGAACAATTCATTAAGGGCAAATTCCACATTAATTCATAAATTTGCAACTAAGAAAAGTAAAATGACATAATGATTAAAACGGTGGCAAAATGATCAGGAGACGTCAAGCCAAAATCTTCGATTGGATCACAAAAATCAAGACAAAAAACAATGCATGCAGAAGCCAAAGACATGGAATCAAAAGCACATTATCCAGTTTTGTTTTTCAGAAAAGGCTAAATGCTGTAAAGATCAAATAACCTTTTGAATCTGCTCAGTGGTGATGTTCATCAACTGTGGAGGCTGCTGCATATTTCTCTCTTCAAAATCACAAAAACAAACCCCCAAAAACTACTAACCCTAAATTTTTCTTGAAATGGGAAAACGATGAAAGAAGAAGAAGGGGCTGTTTGGTTTGCTTCACACTGTGTATTTTTGCACTCTCTCTACTTATATATATTGGCTCTCTGCTATACATTTGTTGCCGGAGCCCACGGACAGCAAAATTACATACAACCCAAAAAAAGGAAAAAATAAGAAAAAAAGAAAGGACAAAAGAAGCTGATGAAACGACGTCGCTAAGTGGCTGTAAGCATAGGGAGTAGTAAGCGGTGTCGTTTTGGTTAAGGTCGATTCTTCGTTTTAAAGTTCCATTTTCCATTACGGCCAAAAAGAAAAAAAAAGAAGTTCCATTTTCCATCAGAAAGGCGAAAGGGGAAGAAAGAAGGGAAAAGGAAGAGGATCAACGATGGGGTACGTATTCAGGGTGAGATTGGCTTCGTTCTTTTCGGGGGCCGCAACGGCATCGTTTCTGGGTCTTTACATCCTCTACAAGGATTACAAGGTTGCCCATGAATCCATCACTCAACAGGTATTCTCCCGTTTTCCCTATTGGTCTTTGTTTCGTTTGCATATGAGAATGCCTTTCAATTTCTTATGGAATTTATGGAATAGTTGCTGGGTTTTAGAATCTATGCTCATTTGCAAGTTTTGTTTCGTAAAGCCCATATCCTGGCTTTATAATTTGGAGGTATAGGAAAGCTTGGAATCTAATGTTGATGATGCTGTTGCTGATTTGTTTAGTTTTTTTGAACCATGCGTTTGTAACATGGAGGGGACATTGCATTGCATTTCATTATTTAGCTTCTTAGAGTATGGGTGATTATGTTGATTGTTTGATAGTTATCTGAATTGTTCTTTGTCCTGGCAATTGGGAATAGGCTGTTACAGATTTCAATTTAGCTTGCATTTCTTGGTTTTAATTTAGCCAATCATAGTCAGGGCGGGGTTAGAGCTAGGATAAGTGAAGAAGAAGATGCTATCTTGGATAAAGGGTTTGATTTTTGAGTGTAGATTTTGACATGGCAAAATTTAGGATTCAATGTACCCTCTGTGATTTTTTATTTAGTTTCTCACGTATTTCAGCCCAACAGTTTGCATTTGTTCATTTGTTAATTTCTAATAATTCAAGATTTCTCTAGTCCATTATCTTTCCTCTGCTGGGTATGAAAGCTTCTCTTATGATTCAGCGATAGATCCTTTTTTTAACAGCATAAAGTCAAGACGAGCTAAGCCGTCCATTGTTGCTTTTCTTCCGGCTATGTGTTGTTTTCCCCAGCCTTCTATTGTACATATTTGATCTGTGGTTGTTATTGTGCATTACAAAACCATAGATATACCCAAATATAGATGTAGCATCTTCTAGAGTGAAGCCACATTATACAAGTATACTAAAGGGTAGGATACAAATAGTCATAAATCCAGATGCCTCATTTATAACTAAAGCTTCTGATGTTTGAGACTCCTCATTAGATCCCATTTCACTGTTACTATTTCCTCCTGTGATATGAAAAAGCATGAACTTGCAAAATTAAAGGAACTGATGCAATGGGAGTGATGCTTATCAACGTTTTACTGAACAGAATAATCAGCAAAAATGGATAGTGTTTTTCTGTTTGTTTGATCGGATGCATGCATATCTCTCTGGTGCTTTTAACTATAGCAGCTTTGGAATTTCTTTGTGTTTTTTCACATTTCCTTTCTTTCCAGGTCAGAAGTCTTCATGAGTCTCTAGATAGGCGTATCTCTGCTGTGGAAAATTTGAAACGAGCAGAAACTTCAGAACATGTGGAAGCAACAGAATAGCTTCTTTGTGGCAAAAAATGTTTTTCCTAAATATGCAATCGGTTCCTGGGTAATGTTTTTGTTGCCTCCCTCCCAATGAAATCGAAAAATAATTCTAGTTGAACTTTATGTATTTCGGATGGAATATACTCAGCCAGTTGACATAGTTTACCTCACTCATACTGTTTTTATATATTGGATGAAAAGGTGATGCATTTAAGAATTGAGTTTCTGAGAATTTAAATTGTCTGCTGGTGCATTGTTCAGTACTTATCTGATTAGTTGTATGGTAACAATGAAACCCTTGCCATTGCTTTTACCATATTAATCCATTGCTTCTTTGAGAATAGTAAAATATTGAAAAGCTTGATTTATTGAAATCTTGATATCGTTAGCATGTCTCTCAACTGCTGAAAATCTGTGTATGCCAGAGCAATTAGCCTGATTGCTCACAGTCACAGATCCTTTCTCGGAGGCATGTGAGGTTTTGCAGCAAAGGTCCTGGCTTTGATTTACCTGCCTTCTTATTATTCTTTGGGGATGAGGAAAACTGGAAAGCCTAATGATATTATGTTTAGCTGTGATTTCTGGTGTCCAACCTAAAATGGAAAGCTGAAAGGTTGAGTGGGACACAACCATAGTTCAAAGCCAATTTCATATTTAGGAACTCAATTTGAAGATAGTTGAATTTGTCCAAGGTTGTTGTATTCGAAAGCAGTTGTCTAGTGTGAATGGCTAGGCAAGTAATTATTTGTATGCTTGGCAGCCGTGAATCTTTGTGATATAGCGCCTTTGACCTATGGTGCTTGTTAAAGTCTTTCTGGCAATGCCTAAGCTTTACAGGAAGAACCTAAGGCTATAAAACCAATGAGTTTTAAGGATTTTAATTTTTAACCATATTGATGCTTGGGTTCAAAGCTTTAACTTTAAAATGGTAATTAAATCAAAATTTGTTAGTATTTTATTTTGCTGCATAACAGCATTGCTTTTGACCTTGCATTTCTCAAAAAATGGCAATCTGATACCAAAATAGTATAAATACAACATCTCGCAGTAAACGCTAAAACGTTGGTATTATGTGTTATTTACACCTTTTTCAAGCTTATCGTTTATCCTAATCAGAGATGCCACAACATCCCTCATGGAGGGTCTTGTATCAGCCATAGCTTGAGTGCATTGAAGTGCCAGTTCCAGCATTCTGAGAGCCTTGCGTTGTTCATCATCATCCCATAGGCTGATCTCTTCATCAAGGAAGCAAATATATTCTTCATTTTCCTCTAGGTTTTTTCTGGTCCACGAGACAATATCTTGACCTTCCTCAAAGCAAGGGTCTACAGGCAATTTTCTGCAAAGAATCTCTAGCAGAATTACTCCATAGCTATAGACATCACATTTCTCTGTAACCTGAGTCGAGTAGGCGTTCTCTGCAAGAGAAAAAGATTAGAAAATCTTTTTCTTTTTTGTAATGTAGAATTTTGAAATCAAATTTAAAAGACAATATTGCAACCAACCTGGTGCTATGTAACCCAATGTTCCAACGATTACAGACCTTGTTGAGCTTGAATCCGGATCAGAAACCAACTTTGCCGTCCCAAAATCTCCAATCTTTGGTTCAAATTCAGAATCCAATAAAATGTTATCTGATTTGATGTCTCTATGGATGATCTGTGGCACACAATCATGGTGAAGGTATGAAAGGCCATGAGCTATACCAAAAGCAAAACGATACCGTGTCTCCCAATTCAAAACGAGACGGGGTTGACTATGGTGTAGCACATCAAAAAGCGTCCCACCAGGCATAAACTCAGTCACTATGAATCCATATCCGTCTCTTATGAAGTAACCAGCCATTCTCAATATATTCCGGTGCCTAATTAACCCCAGAGTTCTCATCTCAAGTCTGAAGTTTGTGTCAGATAAATTCACCTTCTTGACAGCCCAATGGTTCATTGAGTCAGAAGATTCTGTCCTGTAAACAGTCCCATGCTTGCCTCTTCCAATGACATACTTGTCATTCCATCCCTCTGTAGCTCGAATAATGTCTTCGATTTTCAGATTCTCAGGTAATAAATCTTCAGTTCTTGATAGTCGTTCATGGAGAAGAGTTTGATCAAATGAATGTTTCTTTTGCAGGCGTCTGACCACAAGAACATACACCATAGCACAAAGCAATGCCAGGGAGACTATGACAGAAATGATAATACCAGCAAGAATCTCAACTCCCTTGTTGTTGCCTTTTGTAAGTTCCTGACAGTAACCAGTTCCATCACTTAGCAGGCAAAGTTCCGGGTTTCCGAGGAATGATCCGGGATATGAAGCTACGATCCTCATCCAAGCAGAGGGCAGTTTTCCTTTTAAGTGATTGAATGATATGTTCACAAAGTAGAGGGAGATCATGTTGTTCATATCTACCGGTATCTCACCAGTTAAACTGTTGCTGGATATGTCAAGAATTTGTAGCTTGTCTAGTTTGCTTAGACATGCAGGGATTTCACCAGAGAGCCTGTTGTGGCTTAAATTAAGAACTGAACTGAAATGGTGAAGGTTACTTAAACTGCAAGGAATGGGACCTTGAAGAATGTTACCTCCAAGTTGCAATTCAAGTAGACTTTGGACGGATGAAAAAGAATCAGGAATTGGTCCATTGAGTTTGTTTTCTTGAAGCAGAAGGTTTTGTAATTTGGGCAATGATATTATCTCTGAAGGAATGCTTCCTGAAAGATCATTGTTGCTAAGCTCCAGTTTGATCATCTTTTTGCATTGCCCTAGCTCAGAGGGGATGCTTCCTGTGAGCCTATTAGAAGAAACCTTTAAAATTTGCAGATTCTCAAGCTTCCCAAGCTCTGGAGGTAAAGGGCCGGACAGCTTATTCCGCGAGAGATCAAGCATTGACAGATTGGTCCAGTGACCGAAAACTGGAGGAATCTTCCCTTCAAGCAAGTTTCCTTGGACGTCAAGGAAGAAAATCCCAGAGTTCTCTTCCAAATCTGCTGGTATATGCCCTTGCAGAAGATTGTTACTAATTACCACCCTCCTGAGAGATGAACATTTTCCAATATCAGTAGGAAAACTCCCACTGAAACGGTTGTTCCCGAGAGCCAAAACTGAAAAATTAGCACCAGCACATATTCTTGATGGAATGGATCCATTAAGGCGGTTTCCTGATAAATCCAACCTGACCAGAGAAGGAAGATTTTTCCTGAGGTCAAATTGAACCTGGCCAATGAGATAATTGTGAGCCAAGGATAGAAATCTCAGTTTCTTTAAATGAACAATTTCAGATGGGATTTCACCACTCAAACTATTGTTATACAAAGCCAACTGCACCAGGTTACTCAACCTACCAATTTCTTGTGGAATGTGGCCTTCAATATGATTGTTGAATAAGAAAAGGACCTCAAGATTTTCCAGATTGCAAATTTCTATAGGAATACTTCCTCCAATGAAGTTATGTTGAACCCTAAGTTCAACAAGTGAACTGCAGTTTCCAATCTCAGGAGGCAATATTCCACTAAGCATATTGTTAAAGATAAACAAATTAGTTAAAGCTGTAAGATTTCCTATTGACTGAGGAATGCTGCCAACCAGTTTATTACCTGAAAGAGCAAGAGTAATTAGTTGACTGCTTTGACCAATCTTCTCAGAAAGAGTTCCATTGAGCTTGTTTCCTGACAGAACAAGCTCTTGTAAATTTTCCAGACTCCATAAAGTTTCTGGAATTTCCCCTTCAAGATTGTTTCCATCAAGATACAGAACTTGAAGTTGCAAGAGACCCTTAAAAGACTCTGGTGGAATGAACCCTTCGAATTTATTGGATGATGCTATAAAAGTTGTAAGGTTATAGCAGTTTCCAATAGTAAGTGGCAAAGACCCCAAAAATTTATTCTCATGAATCCAAAAATCCAAAATTCCACATGAAGGTGGGAAAGCAGGTAATGAACCAGTGAGATTATTTGTGTTCAAATACACAAACTTCAAATTTGGAAGAGAAAACATTTCACTTGGAATATTTCCACCTAGAAAGTTATTGTATAATCCAATATATTCCAGTTTGGTGCAAAGACTAACCTCAGGGGGAATTTCACCAGAGAGGGAATTATAACCCAAGTCAAGCCTTTGAAGCCAATTTGACATGAAAATTTGATGAGGGATTGACCCTTGAAATCCGTTGTCATTAAGAAGAATGGTATTGAGTTGGCTGCAATTTCCCAGAATTGGAGGTATGTTACCACTGAAACTGTTGCCACTGAGGTCAAGAGATTGCATATCCTTGTGGAGGCAAAGGTAAGAGACAGAGTTGTTCAATATACCAGATATTCCAAAGCCTGATAGATTCAAGGCTTTGACTTGGAAATTCTTCTTGGAGTAGCAAGAAATTCCTACCCACTGGCAATGAGAGTTTGGAGAATTTGATTGATTTTGATTCCATGGTAAAAGAAGTTGAGAATGTTTTGGGAGGCTGTCAAGGAATTGAAGAAGGTAAGTTGCAGGTGAAGATAAAGAAGCTGATGAAACATGGAAAAGAATGAGTGAGAAAGTAACATGATACAGAAACATAAACACCATGTTCTTATTAAACAAAAAAACATGGAATTTTTCTTGGTGACATTGATTTGACTGTCTGGGATGGATGTTATAAGATTTTCATGTTTTGTTTGGAAAATACTAATATTTTTAGTGTTTTTTTTAGGGTGATATCTGGCTGCTCAAGTGGGCAGCACGTTTGCTGAAACAAGTTCCAAAATATGTCTGGTCGTTTCCTATTGGATCGCATTTACATTACAACAGTGTAATGTAAGAATTATACCATAATAATAACTTAACTTCAAAGAAAAGCTGCTAAGAAGGGCTAGAATGGCATCATCATGTTACTTGGAATAAATAAAATAATGGTGTTTTATAAAGTATCAAAGGGGTCCATTCATCACGCCCACATTATGATATAATAATTGTGAGCTAATATCTGCATAATCTTCTCACGGTACACCTCAAATATATAAGATAATAATCAAGTCTAAACACACTCTAATTAATCTTAAGCATAAAAAATGGGTTACTAAATACTAACTAATCCCCAAATGTCTTGGAAATCAATTTAAACAGTTTTAGACTTGATTGTTAATCAACCAGCGGAAAACCCATCATTGCTCTCCAAACCCTCAAAATTACTTGTGATTTATGAGTAATCATTGGCTCAACTCTGATGATCAATTTTGGCCATATATTGTTTGTTTCTTATCATCCAAGCCATGAGTCGATATTTCATTGCAAAACGAAAAGCAGGATCATTAAGCCACGCAGAAAGAAAGTTCAGAAGAAATGGGCCTGAATCAGGCCCTGAAACCAAGCCGAGTGTAATTTACTACCACTTTTGGATCCTATGTTCTTATGGTTTTTTAAGGCTAAAGTCCATCCAATTAAATAGCCTAATTATTCTATGGGCTTTGTTTTCCGAAAAGAGGAAAGACAATAAAGGCATATGTATCTTTTGTTTTTTGTTTTTTATTTATTTATTTTTTTTTGGTAAAAGTACGTATCTTTTGTTTGCTACTTTATTTACCTCTAGGTAACCCAATAGCATTTGGTTTCCACTTTGGAAAAAACACGTATTCATGATTTGGAACTTGGAAGCTGCAACTTTCCAAAGTTTGGATACACCCAACTCTCCTCATGGTAAAGTATTTCCAATCTAAAAATAGGATTCAAGATTAAAAAAAAAATGCTCCCAACATGTTTTGCTAGCAATGAGATGTGAGACGTCTCTTAAGCCGAGTGAAAAGAGATGAGTTATGTTAATAATGGAACATCTAGCCTGAGTGGAATGAGTTTAATCATTTTAAAAGTTTTAGAATCAGATTCTACTTAGTCTGTTTGGACTAATTTATTAACAGCTTATTTACATGAAAAAGTTTAAATCGGTCCTAATAAGTAATCCAAAATACTCTTCAGAAGTATTTTTCAATTATTTTTTGAATCATGAGACAGGAGCTATAAATTGAATTTTTTTTATTGCCCAATAATTTAATATCAAATACTGTATCGGAAGAAAAGGAAAAAAAAAGAGATGAAAATAATGAGGTCCAAAAGATAAAATATTCTGATTTGGGTGACTTGTGAAATCTATTTTGGTTGAGAAGGTGGAAAGTGGCAGGACCACGTGGTCCCTTGGGGATGACAATTGACGAAGCCCATGTCCCAGCCACATGCATCTCATCAAAAGATAAATCATTACACTATTGTAGCAATTCTATCTTACTTGGGAAAATGGGATAAACTTTGCTATCTTTGACTACAAATTAAGAATAATTAGAATGATGATTAATTAATTATGATCTCTCTCTGAATTAAAAAAGAAAAGATCAAAGGAGCTTTTGTTTCCTTGGCGGTGGTAGCTTTGCTTGGGAAATTGATCAATTAAAAACCAACCAAAGTCGGCCCATACCGTCCTTATTCTGTTGTTCCTTGCGGGAGAAACATGTCTCCCACGCAGCCATATATTATATATCTCAAACAAAATGGACTTCATTTTTTCTTGGCCACATAATTTAACCAAACATTTATAAGAGAAACAGAGAGTTCGGTTATAGCATTAATATTTGAATGAATTCCAACCAATTCCCATTTTTAATGTAAAAGTACTATTCATCACAACAACATTGTTAAAGAAAACTCAGTTTGCTTTGCCTGGAATAAAAAAGGCCACAACCCCATTACTGTTTTAACTAGAGATAGACAGAATATATGGTTTGTTAGATTTAGGGCAGAAAAGTGACAAGTCATGAGAGTTGTTTGTTTTTATTGTTTTATGTTTCATGAAAAGCTCATATAGACTACTATTACATCTACCATGGAATTAACTTGGTTTGGACTTTGGTACCCACTTCATTAACAACAACAGCTAGCTAGCATTTGTCTGATTGTATAATATTGATGGCAAACAAAAATGGAGAGAATTTAAAATGAGAGAGAGAGAGAGGGTTAATTAGGGTTAGGGTTAGAGTGTAAGCCACGAATCCAAATTTTGAATGAAAATTGTACGACTAGTATTAGTAGTAGTTTTGTAAATTATGAGAGTGAAGAAAGTAGTGAAAATTAAGGATTTTGCTTGTTTTATTGCATGTGATGGGGACAGCCCATTCTCCCTTTCCAGCTGTTTCCCTATATTCAACCCTCATCTCTTTCTCTCTCTTTCCTTCATCAATGCATTCTCATTTTCTTCCTTCATTCCTTTTTTCTTTGTTTCTTCGATCGTCGTTTTTGACTCTTTTCTCTGTACGTTTTCACCCCACTTCATTCATCTTTCCCTATTTCTTCCTTGCCAACTCTATGCCTTTATTATTTCTAAACACTCTCTTTCTCATTATTTTCTTCTTCGTGCGTTGTTTTCTTGCTTGCCGACCGTATACTACTACAATTGAAACGGAATTGGATCACGTGAATGAAAACTCAACATTGTTTTGAACAACTTGAATGACATTTATATTAGTCAAACTTTCGATCCATGACTGTGAGAAATGTTCAAAGTTACAATAATCTATTGCACCCAAAAAAGGTTGTAATATAGTAATAATGTATAAACTACAAAAATGACCGGTATGATTTCTTAAATGGAGCTTAATATTGACCAAATGTAGGAAAAGTCATGTGTCGGGGTCCAGAAACGCGTTTTTAGTTAAAAATTGTGATGGTTAATACACGATTTCGGCCAAAATTTTGCAAAATTATCCGGAAAAATTTTTCTTCAATTTTTGGCCACAATACTCATAAAAAATATATAACTCAACACCAAAAAGTTTGAAGGGCTTTAGATGCTTCAATTATCGTTGTTCCTATTTTTTTCCGAATTAATTTCTAATTAAATCGAAATATGATTCAGATGCTCGTAAAAACAAAACCTTAAATCCAATGTGGCTAAGAATTGGTTAGATGAATATAGATATTTCAATGACACTTGGCGCAAAAAATCATGCAAAACTGTGCCGGGGCCCAGAAACGCGTTTTTAGCCAAAAACTGTGATGGTTAGTACTTAGTACACGGTTTCGACCAAAATTTTGCAAAAACTGTCCCAAAATTTTTTTCCTCAATTTTGGCCACAATACTCATAAAAAATATATAACTTAATGCCAATAAAATTTAAGGGCTTTTAAGGCTTCTTATATCGTTTTTCCTATTTTTCTAAATTAATTTCTAATTAAATCGAATTATAATTCAGATGGTCGTAAAAGCTTATCCTTAAATCCATTGTGGCTGAGATTTGGTTAGACGAATTTAAATATTTTAAGGAGTCTTGCTGCCAAAAATCATCCAAAACTGTGTCGGGGCCCAGGAACGTGTTTTTAGCTAAAAACTGTGATGGTTAGTACACGATTTCGGCCAAAATTTTGCAAAAACTGTCCCAAAATTTTTTTCCTCAATTTTCGGCCACAACACTCATAAAAATATATAATTCAAGTCCAAAAAGACTGAAGGGCTTTAGACGCTTCAATTATCGTTTTTCCTATTTTTCAGAATTAATTTCTAATTAAATCGAAATATGATTCAGATGCTCGTAAAAACAAAATCTTAAATCCAATATGGCTAAGAATTGGTTAGATGAATATAGATATTTCAATGACACTTGGCGCCAAAAATCATGTAACAACTGTGCCGGGGCCCAGGAACGCGTTTTTAGCCAAAAAATGTGATGGTTAATACACGATTTCGGCCAAACTTTTGCAAAAACTGTCCCGAAAAGTTTTTCCTCAATTTTTGGCCACAATACTCTTAAAAAGTATATAACTCAACCCAAAAATTTTGAAGGGCTTTAGACGCTTCAATTATCGTTGTTCCTATTTTTTTTCGAATTAATTTCTAATTAAATCGAAATATGATTCAGACGCTCGTAAAAACAAAACCTTAAATCCAATGTGCCTAAGAATTGGTTAGATGAATATAGATATTTCAATGACACTTGGCACCAAAAATCATGCAAAACTGTGCCGTGACCCAAGAACGTGTTTTTAGCCAAAAACTGTGATGGTTAATACACGATTTCGGCCGAAATTTTGCAAAAACTGTCCCAAAAAATTTTCCCTTAATTATTATCCACAGTACTCATAATATATATATATAACTGAACACCAATAAAATTTAATGGCTTTTCAGGCTTCTAATATCTTTTTTTCTATTTTTCTAAATTAATTTTTAATTAAATCGAATTATAATTCAGATGGTCGTAAAACCTTATCCTTAAATCCATTGTGGCTGAGATTTGGTTAGATGAATTTACATATTTTAAGGAGTCTTGCTGCAAGAAATCATGCAAAACTGTGTCGGGCCCAGAAACGAGTTTTTAGCCAAAAGCTGTGATGGTTAGTACACGATTTCGGTAAAAATTTTGCAAAAACTGTCCCAAAAAAGTTTTTCCTCAATTTTTAGCCACAGTGACTAAAAAAAAAATATGACTCCAAGCCAATAAAATTTAAGGGCTTTTCAGACTTCTAATATTGTTTTTCCTATTTTTCTAAATTAATTTCTAATTAAATCGAATTATAATTTAGATGGTCGTAAGGCCTTATCCTTAAATCTATTGTGTCTGAGAGTTGGTTAGATGAATTTACATATTTTAAGGAGTCTTGCTGCCAAAAATCATCCAAAACTGTGTCGGGGCCCTGTAACGCGTTTTTAGCAAAAAACTGTGATGGTTAGTACACAATTTCGATTAAAATTTTGTAAAAACTGTCCCGAAAATTTTTTCCTCAATTTTTGGCCACAACACTCAAAAAAAATATATAATTCAAGTCCAACAAGATTAAAGGGCTTTAGACGCTTCCATTATCGTTTTCCAATTTTTCCGAATTAATTTCTAATTAAATTGAAACATGATTCAGATGCTCGTAAAAACAAAATCTTATATCCAATGTGGCTAAGAATTGGTTAGATGAATATAGATATTTCAATGACACTTGGCGCCGAAAATCATGTAAAACTGTGTCGAGCCCAGGAACGCGTTTTTAGCCAAAAACTTTGATGGTTATTAAACGATTTCGAACAATATTTTGCAAAAACTGTCCCGAAAATTTTTTCCTCAATTTCTGACCACAACACTTATAAAAAATATATAATTCAAGTCCAAAAAGATAGAAGGGCTTTAGACGCTTCAATTATCGTTTTTCCTAATTTTTCCCGAATTAATTTCTAATTAAATCGAAACATAATTCAGATGCTCGTAAAAACAAAACCATAAATCCAATGTGGCTAAGAATTGGTTAAATGAATATAGATATTTCAAAGACACTTGGCACAAAAAATCATGCGAAACTGTGCCGGGGCCTAGGAACGCGTTATTAGCCAAAAACTGTGATGGTTAGTTAGTACATTATTTCGGCTAAAATTTTGCAGAAATGGCCCCAAATTTTTTTTTCTTAATTTTTAGCCACAGAGCTCATAAAAAATATATAACTCAACGCCAATAAAGTTTAATGGCTTTTTAGGCTTCTAATATCGTTTTTTCTATTCTTCTAAACTAATTTTTAATTAAATGGAATTATAATTCAGCATGTCGTAAAACCTTATCCTTAAATTTATTATGGCTGAGATTTGGTTCGATGAATTTACATATTTTAAGGAGTCTTGCAGCCAAAAATCATCTAAAACTGTGTCGGGGTCCAGAAATGCGTTTTTAACTAAAAACTGTGATTGTTAGTACACGATTTCGGCCAAATTTTTGCAAAAACTGTCCCAAAAAATTATTTCTCAATTTTTGGCCACAACACTCATAAAAAACATATAATTCAAGTCCAAAAATATTGAAGGGCTTTAGACGCTTCAATTATCGTTTTTCCTATTTTTTTCCGAATTAATTTCTAATTAAATCGAAACATGATTCAGATGCTCGTAAAAACAAAACCTTAAATCCAATGTGGCTAAGAATTGGTCAGATGAATATAGATATTTCAATGACACTGGGCGCAAAAAATCATGCAAAACTGTGCCGGGGCCCAAGAACACGTTTTTAGCCAAAAACTGTGATGGTGTACACGATTTCGGCCAAAATTTTGCAAAAACTGTTCCGAAAAATTTGTCCTCAATTTTTAGCCACAGTACTCATAAAAAATATATAACTCAACGCCAATAAAAATTAAGGGCTTTCAGGCTTCTAATACCGTTTTTCCTATTTTCTAAATTAATTTCTAAGTAAATCAAATTATAATTCAGTTGGTCATAAAACCTTATCCTTAAGTCCATTGTGGCTGAGACTTGCTTAGATGAATTTACATATTTTAAGGAGTCTTGCTGCCAAAAATCATCCAAAACTGTGCCGGGACCTAGGAACGCGTTTTTAGCCAAAAACTGTGATGGTTAGTACACGATTTCGTACAACATTTTGCAAAAACTGTCCCGAAAAGTTTTTATGCAATTTTTCGCCAAAACACTCATAAAAAATATATAATTCAAGTCCAAAAAGATTGAAGGGATTTAGACGCCTAAATTATCGTTTTTCGTAATTTTTCCCGAATTAATTTCTAATTAAATCAAAACATGATTCAGATGCTCGTAAAAACAAAACCGTAAATCCAATGTGGCTAATAATTGGCTAAATGAATATAGATATTTCAATGACACTTGGTGCCTAAAATCATGCAAATCTGTGCCGGGGCTTAGGAACGCGTTTTTAGCCAAAAACTGTGATGGTTAGTGCACGATTTCGAGCAAAATTTCGCTAAAACTGTCCCGAAAATTTTTTCCTCAATTTTATGCCGCAACACTCATAAAAAATATATAATTCAAGTCCAAAAAGATTGAAGGGCTTTAGACGCTTCAATTATGGATTTTCCTAATTTTTCCCGAATTAATTTCTTATTAAATCGAACATGATTCAGATGCTCATAAAGACAAAACTATAAATCCAATGTGGCTAAGAATTGGTTAGATGAATATAGATATTTCAATGACACTTGGCGCCAAAAATCATTCAAAACTGTGCCGGGACCGGGGAATGCATTTTTAGCCAAAAACTGTGATGATTAGTACACGATTTCGATCAAAAGTTTGCAAAAATTTTCCCAAAAATCATTTCCATATTTTTTAGCCACAGTACTCATAAAAAATATATAACCAACGCCAATAAAATTTATTGGCTTTTCAGGCTTCAAATATCGTTTTTTCAATTTTTTAAAATAATTTTTAATTAAATCGAATTATAAATCAGATGGTCGTAAAACCTTATCCTTAAATCCATTGTTGCTGAGATTTGCTTAGATGAATTAACATATTTAAAGGAGTCTTGTTGCCAAAAATCATCCAAAACCTAGCCGGGGCCCCGGAACTTGTTTTCAGCAAAAAAATGTGATGGTTAATACACGATTTCGACCAAAATTTTGCAAAACTGGCCCAGAAATTTTTTCCTCAATTTTTAGCCAAAGTACTCATAAAAAATATATAACTCAACGCCAATAAAATTTAAGGGCTTTTCAGGCTTCTAATATCGTTTTTCCTATTTTTCTAAATTAATTTCTATTTAAATCGAATTATAATTCAGATGGTCGTAAAGCCTTATCCTTAAATCCATTGTGGCTGAGATTTGCTTAAATGAATTTACATATTTTAATGAGTCTTGCTGGCAAAAATCATCCAAAATTGTGCCGGGGCCCAGGAACGCGTTTTTAGCCAAAAACTGTGATGGTTAGTACACGATTTCGAACAAAATTTTGCAAAAACTATCCCGAAAAGTTTTTCTGCAATTTTTGGCCAAAGCACTCATAAAAAATATATAATTCAAGTCCAAAATGATTGAAGGGATTTAGACGCCTAAATTATCGTTTTTCCTAATTTTTCCCGAATTAATTTCTAATTAAATCGAAACATGATTCAGATGCTCGTAAAAGCAAAACCGTAAATCCAATGTTGCTAATAATTGGTTAAATGAATATAGATATTTCAATGACACTTGGTGCCTAAAATCATGCAAATCTGTGCCGGGGCCCAGGAACGCGTTTTTAGCAAAAAACTGTGATGGTTAGTGCACGATTTCGAGCAAAATTTTGCTAAAACTATCCCGAAAAATTTTTCCTCAATTTTATGCCACAACACTCATAAAAAATATATAATTCAAGTCCAAAAAGATTGAAGGGCTTTAGACGCTTCAATTATGGTTTTTCTTAATTTTTCCCGAATTAATTTCTTATTAAATCGAACATGATTGAGATGCTCGTAAAGACAAAACCATAAATCCAATGTGGCTAAGAATTGGTTAGATGAATATGGATATTTCAATGACACTTGGCGTCAGAAATCATTCAAAACTGTGCCGGGACCCAGGAATGCATTTTTAGCCAAAAACTGTGATGGTTAGTACACGATTTCGGTCAAAATTTTGCAAAAATTGTCCCAAAAAGTTTTTCCTTACTTTTTAGCCACAGTACTCATAAAAAATATATAACTCAAAGCCAATAAATTTATTGGCTTTTCAGGCTTCTAATATCGTTTTTTCATATTTTTTAAAATTAATTTTTAATTAAATCGAATTATAAATCAGATGGTCGTAAAACCTTATCCTTAAATCCATTGTGGTTGAGATTTGGTTAGATGAATTTAAATATTTTAAGGAGTCTTGCTTGCAAAAATCATCCAAAACTGTGCCGGGGCCCAGGAACGCGTTTTTAGCCAAAAACTATGATGGTTAGTACACGATTTCGGCCAAAATTTTGCAAAAACTGTTCCAAAAATTTATTCCTCAATTTTTATCCAAAGTACTTATAAAAAATATATAACTTAACGCCAATAAAATTTAAGGGCTTTTCAGACTTCTAATATCGTTTTTCCTATTTTTCTAAATTAATTTCTATTTAAATCGAATTATAATTCAGATGATCATAAAGCCTTATCCTTAAATCCATTGTGGCTGAGATTTGCTTAGATGAATTAACATATTTAAAGGAGTCTTGCTGCCAAAAATCATCCAAAACTGTGCCGGGGCCCAGGAACGCGTTTTTAGCCAAAAACTGTGATGAACGTACACGATTTCGAACAAAATTTTGCAAAAACTGATCCGAAAAATTTTTCCTCAATTTTTAGACACAACACTCATAAAATATATATAATTCAAGTCCAAAAAGAATGGAGGATTTAGATGATTCAATTATTGTTTTTCCTAATTTTTCCCGAATTAATTTCTAATTAAATCGAAACATGATTCAGATTCTCGTAAAAACAAAACCTTAAATCCAATATGGCTATGAATTGGTTACATGAATATAGATATTTCAATGACACTTGGCGCCTAAAATCATGCAAATTTGTGCTGGGGACCAGGAACGCATTTTTAGCAAAAAACTGTGATGGTTAGTACACGATTTTGAGCAAAATTTTGCAAAAACTATCCCGAAAATTTTTTCCTCAATTTTATGCCACAACACTCATAAAAAATATATTATTTAAGTCCAAAAAGATTGAAGGGCTTTAGATGCTTCAATTATGGTTTTTCGTAATTTTTCCCGAATTAATTTCTTATTAAATCGAACATGATTGAGATGCTCGTAAAGACAAAACCATAAATCCAATGTGGCTAAGAATTGGTTAGATAAATATGGATATTTCAATGACACTTGGCGTCAAAAATCATTCAAAACTGTGCCGGGACCCAGGAATGCATTTTTAGCTAAAAATTGTGATGGTTATTACACGATTTCGAACAAAATTTTGCAAAAACTGTCCTGAAAAATTTTTCGTCAATTTTTAGCCAAAGTACTCATAAAAAATATATAGCTCAACGCTAATAAAGAATGACTTCTAATATGGTTTTTCTATTTATTAAATTTATATAATTAAATCGAATTATAAATCAGATGGTCGTAAAACCTTATCCTTAAATCCATTGTGGCTGAGATTTGGTTAGATGAATTTACATATTTTAATGAGTCTTGCTGCCAAAAATCTTCCAAAACTGTGCCGGGGCCTAGGAACTCGTTTTTAGCCAAAAACTGTGATGGTTAGTACACGATTTTGAACAAAATTTTGCAAAAACTGATCCGAAAATTTTATCCTCAAATTTTGCCACAACACTCATAAAATATATATAATTCAAGTCCAAAAAGAATGAAGGATTTAGACGATTCAATTATTGTTTTTCCTAATTTTTCCAGAATTAATTCATAATTAAATCGAAACATGATTCAGATGCTCGTAAAATCAAAACCTTAAATCCAATATGGCTAAGAATTGGTTAGATGAATATAGATATTTCAATGACACTTGGCGCCCAAAATAATTCAAAACTGTGCCGGGTCCCAGAAACGCGTTTTAAGCCAAAAACTGTGATGGTTAGTGCAAAATTTCGGCCAAAATTTTGCAAAAATTGTCCCAAAAGATTTTTCCTTAATTTTTAACCACACTACTCATAAAAAATATATAACTCAAAGCCAATTTATTGGCTTTTCAGGATTCTAATATTGGTTTTTCTATTTTTAAATTAATTTTTAATTAAAGCGAATTATAATTGAGATGGTCGTAAAACCTTATCCATAAATCCATTATTGCTGAGATTTGGTTAGATGAGTTTACATATTTTAAGCATTCTTGGAGCCGAAAATCTTCCAAAACTTTGTCGGGGTCCAGGAACGCGTTTTTAGCCAAAAATTGTGATGTAATGATTTCGGCCAAAATTTTGCAAAATCTGTCCTAAAAATTTTTTCCTCAATTTTTAGCCAAATTACTCATAAAAAAATATATAACTCAACACCCATAAAATTTAAGGGCTTTTTAGGCTTCTAATATCGTTTTTCTTTTTTTTTTTCAAAATTAATTTCTAATTAAATGAATTTAGATGGTCGTAAAGGCTTATCCTTAAATCCATTGTGGCTGAGATTTGCTTAAATGAATTTACATATTTTAAGGAGTCTTGCTGCTAAAAATCATCCAAAACTGTGCCTAGTCCCATGAATGCGTTTTCAACCAAAAACTGTGATAATAAACGATTTCAGCCGAAATTTTGCAAAAACTGTCCGAAAATTTTTTCCTCAATTTTCAGCCTAATTACTTATAAAAAATATATAACTCAACGCCAATAAAATTTATTAGCTTTTCAAGTTTCTAATATCGTTTTTTCTATTTTTTAAATTAATTTTTAATTAAATCGAATTATAAATCAGATGGTCGTAAAACCTTATCTTTAAATCCATTGTGACTGAGATTTGGTTAGATGAATTTACAAATTTTAAGGAGTCTTGCTGCCAAAAATCATCCAAAACTGTGACGGGGCCCAGGAACGCGTTTTTAGCCAAAAACTGTGATGGTTAGTACACGATTTTGGCAAAAATTTTGCAAAAACTGTCCCAAAAATTTTTTCCTCAATTTTTAGCCAAAGTACTCATAAAAAATCAATAACTCAACGCCAATAAAATTTAAGGGCTTTTCAGGCCTCTAATATGGTTTTTCCTATTTTTCTAAATTAATTTCAAATTAAAACGAATTATAATTCAGATGGTCGTAAAGCCTTATCCATAAATCCATTGTGGCAGAGATTTGCTTAAATAAATTTACATATTTTAAGGAGTCTTGCTGCTAGAAATCATCCAAAACTGTGCCGGGGCCCAGGAACGCGTTTTTAGCCAAAAAACTGTGATAGTTAGTACACGATTTCGAGCAAAATTTTGCAAAAACTGTCCCGAAAATTTTTTCTCAATTTTATGCCACAACAGTCATAAAAAATATATAATTCAAGTCCAAATATCATTCAAAACTGTGTCGGGGCCCTGGAATACGGTTTTAGCCAAAAATTGTGAGGGTACACAATTTCGGCCAGAATTTTGCAAAAACTGTCCCAAAATTTTTTTCCTCAATTTTTAGCCAAAGTACTTGTAAAAAAATACATAACTCAACGCCAATAAAATTTAAGGGCTTTTCAGGCTTCTAAAATCGTTTTTCTTATTTTTTTCCAAATTAATTTCTAATTAAATCAAATTATAATTCAGATGGTCGTAAAGCCTTATCCTTAAATCCATTGTGGCTAAGATTTTCTTGTTTGAATTAACATATTTTAAGGAGTCTTGCTGCCAAAAATCATCCAAAACTGTGTTGGTGCTCAGGAACGCGTTTTCAGCCAAAAACCGTGACGGTTAGTACACGATTTCGGCCAAAATTTTGCAAAAACTGT
>AWUE01015415.1:0-94864 GCA_001974825.2 Corchorus olitorius
TTCCGGAGCCCAGGAACGCGTTTCTAGCCAAAAATCTGTGAAACGTACACGATTTCGAGCAAAATTTTGCAAAAATTGTCCCGAAATTTTTTTCTCAATTTTATGCCACAACACTCATAAAAAATATATAATTCAAGTCCAAAAATCATCCAAAACTGTGTCGGGGCCCAGGAACACGTTTTTAGCCAAAAACTGTGATGGTTAGTACACGATTTCGGCCAAAATTTTGCAAAAACTGTCCCAAAATTTTTGTCCTCAATTTTTAGCCGAAGTACTCATAAAAAAATATATAACTCAACGCCAATAAAATTTAAGTGTTTTTCAGGCTTCTAATATCGTTTTTACTATTTTTCCAAATTAATTTCTAATTAAATCGAATTATAATTCAGATGGTCGTAAAGCCTTATCCATAAATCCATTGTGGCTGAGATTTGCTTAAATGAATTTACATATTTTAAGGAGTCTTGTTGCCAAAAATCATCCAAAACTGTGTCGGGACCCAGAAACGCGTTTTTAGCCAAAAACTGTGATGGTTAGTACACGATTTCGAACAAAATTTTGCAAAGACTATCCCGAAAATTTTTTCTCAATTTTTGGCCACAACAGTCATATAAAATATATAATTCATGTCCAAAAAATTGAAGGGATTTACAGCTTCAATTATCGTTTTTCCTAATTTTTCCCGAAATAATTTCTTATTAAATCGAACATGATTCAGATGCTCGTAAAGACAAAACCATAAATCCAATGTGACTAAGAATTGGTTAGATGAATATAGATATTTCAATGACACTTGGCGCCAAAAATCATCCCAGACTGTGCCGGGTCCCAGGAACGCGTTTTTAGCCAAAAACTGTGATCGTTAGTACACGATTTCGGCCTAAATTTTGTAAAAACTATCCCAGAAATTTTTCCTCAATTTTTAGCCAAAGTACTCATAAAAAATATATAACTCAACGCCAATAAAATTGTAGGGCTTTTCAGGCTTCTAATATCGTTTTTCCTATTTTTCTAAATTAATTTCTAATTAAATCGAATTATAATTCAGATGGTCGTAAAGCCTTATCCATAAATCCATTGTGCCTGAGATTTGCTTAAATGAATTTACATATTTTAAGGAGTCTTGCTACCAAAAATCATCCAAAACTATGTCGGGACCCAGGAACGCGTTCTCAGCCAAAAAACTGTGATGGTACACGATTTTGAACAAAATTTTGCAAAAACTGTCCCGAAAATTGTTTTCCTCAATTTTTGGCCACAACAATCATATAAAATATATAATTCATGTCCAAAAAAATTGAAGGGATTTACACGCTTCAATTATCGTTTTTCCTAATTTTTCCCGAAATAATTTCTTATTAAATCGAACATGATTCAAATGCTCCTAAAGACAAAACCATAAATCCCATGTGGCTAAGAATTGGTTAGATGAATATAGATATTTCAATGACACTTGGCGCCTAAAATCAACCAAAACTGTGTCGGGTCCCAGGAACGCGTTTTTAGCCAAAATCTGTGATCGTTAGTACACGATTTCTGACAAAATTTTGCAACAATTGTCCCAAAAAGTTTTTCCTTAATTTTTAGCCAATATACTCATAAAAAATATATAATTCAACGCCAATAAAATTTAAGGGCTTTTCAGGCTTCTAATATCGTTTTTCTTATTTTTCTAAATTAATTTCTAATTAAATTGAATTATAATTCAGATGGTCGTAAAGCGTTATCCTTAAATCCAATGTGGCTAAGAATTGGTTAGATGAATATAGATATTTCAATGACACTTGGCGCCAAAAATCATCCAAAACTGTGCCGGGTCCCAGGAACGTGTTTTTAACCAAAAACTTTGATGATTAATACACGATTTCGGCCAAAATTTTGCAAAAATTATCACAAAAATTTTTCCTTAATTTATAGCCAAAGTACTCGTAAAAGATATATAATTCAACGCCAATAAAATTTAAGGGCTTTTCAGGCTTCTAATATCGTTTTTCTTATTTTTTCTAAATTAATTTCTAATTAAATCGAATTATAATTCAGATGATCGTAAAGCCTTACTCTTAAATCCATTGTGGCTGAGTTATGCTTAGATGAATTAACATATTTATAGGAGTCTTGATGCCAAAAATCATCCAAAACTGTGTTGGGGCCCCGGAACGCGTTTTCAGCCAAAAACTAGTACACGTTTTCGGCCAAAATTTTGCAAAAACTGTTCCAGAAATTTTTTCCTCAATTTTTAGCCAAGGTACTCATAAAAATATATAACTCAACGCCAATAAAATTTAAGGGCTTTTCAGGCTTCTAATATCGTTTTTCCTATTTTCTAAATTAATTTCTAATTAAATCGAATTATAATTCAAATGGTCGTAAAGCCTTATCCTTAAATCCATTATGGTTGAGATTTGCTTAGATGAATTTACATATTTTAAGGAGTCTTGCTCCCAAAAATCATCCAAAACTGTGTCGGTGCTCAGGTACGCGTTTTGAGCCAAAAACTATGACGGTTAATGCACGATTTCGGCCAAAATTTTGCAAAAACTGTCCCAAAAATTTTTATTCAATTTTTAGCCAAAGTACTCATAAAAAATATATAGCTCAACGCTAATAAATTTTATTGGCTTTTCAGGCTTCTAATATCGTTTTTTCTAATTTTTTAAATTTATTTTTAGTTAAATCGAATTATAAATCAGATGGTCGTAAAACCTTATCCTTAAATCCATTGTGGCTGAGATTTGGTTAGATGAATTTACAAATTTTAAGGAGTCTTGCAGCCAGAAATCATCCAAAACTGTGCCGGAGACCAGGAACGCGTTTTTAGCCAAAAACTGTGATGGTTAGTACAGGATTTTTGCCTAAATTTTGCAAAAACTGTCCCAAAAATTTTTCCTCAATTTTTAGCCAAAATACTCATAAAAAATATATAACTCAACGCCTATAAAATTTAAGGGCTTTTCAGGCTTCTAATATCGTTTTTCCTATTTTTCTAAATTAATTTCTAATTAAATAGAATTATAATTCAGATGGTCGTAAAGCCTTATCCTTAAATCCATTGTGGCTAAGATTTGCTTAGATGAATTTACATATTTTAAGGAGTCATTCTGCCAAAAATCATCCAAAACTGTGTCGGTGCTCAGGTACGCGTTTTCAGCCAAAAACTGTGACGGTTAGTGCATGATTTCGTCCAAAATTTTGCAAAAACTGTCCCAAAAAGTTTTTATTCAATTTTTAGCGAAAGTACTCATAAAAAATATATAGCTCAACGCTAATAAAAATTATTGGCTTTTCAGGCTTCTAATATCGTTTTTTCTATTTTTTAAATTTATTTTTAATTAAATCGAATTAGAAATCAGATGGTCGTAAAACCTTATCCTTAAATCCATTGTGGCTGAGATTTGGTTAGATGAATTTACAAATTTTAAGGAGTCTTGCTGCCAGAAATCATCCAAAACTGTTCCGGAGCCCAGGAACGCGTTTCTAGCCAAAAATCTGTGAAACGTACACGATTTCGAGCAAAATTTTGCAAAAATTGTCCCGAAATTTTTTTCTCAATTTTATGCCACAACACTCATAAAAAATATATAATTCAAGTCCAAATATCATCCAAAACTGTGTCGGGGCCCAGGAACACGTTTTTAGCCAAAAACTGTGATGGTTAGTACACGATTTCGGCTAAAATTTTACAAAAACTACCCCAAAATTTTTTTCCTCAATTTTTAGCCAAAGTACTCGTAAAAAAATATATAACTCAATGCCAATAAAATTTAAGGGCTTTTCAGGCTTCTAATATCGTTTTTCTTATTTTTTCTAAATTAATTTCTAATTAAATCGTATTATAATTCAGATGATCGTAAAGCCTTATCCTTAAATCCATTGTGCATGAGTTATGCTTAAATGAATTACCATATTTATAGGAGTTTTGATGCCAAAAATCATCCAAAACTGTGTTGGGGCCCCGGAACGCGTTTTCAGCCAAAAACTGTGATGTACACGTTTTCGGCCAAAATTTTGCAAAAACTGTTCCAGAAATTTTTCCTCAATTTTTAGCCAAGGTACTCATAAAAATATATAACTCAACGCCAATAAAATTTAAGGGCTTTTCAGGCTTCTAATATCGTTTTCCCTATTTTTCTAAATTAATTTCTAATTAAATCGAATTATAATTCAAATGGTCGTAAAGCCTTATCCATAAATCCATTGTGGCTGAGATTTGCTTAAATCAATTTACATATTTTAAGGAGTCTTGCTGCCAAAAATCATCCAAAACTGTGTCGGTGCTCAGGAACGCGTTTTCAGCCAAAAACTGTGATGGTTAGTACACGATTTCGGCAAAAATTTTGCCAAAACTATTCCATAAATTTCTCTCTCAATTTATAGCCAAAGTAATCATAAAAAATATATAACTCAACGCCAATAAAATTTAAGGGTTTTGCAGGCTTCTATTATCGTTTTCCTATTTTCTAAATTAATTTCTAATTAAATCGAATTATAATTCAGATGGTCGTAAACCCTTATCCATAAATCCATTGTGGCTGAGATTTGCTTAAATGAATTTACATATTTAAAGGTGTCTTGCTGACAAACATCATCCAAAACTATGTCGGGGCCCCTGAACGCGTTTTCAGCCAAAAACTGTGATGGTTAGTACACGATTTCGGCAAAAATTTTGCAAAAACTATCCCATAAATTTTTCTCTCAATTTATAGCCAAAGTAATCATAAAAAATATATAACTCAACGCCAATAAAATTTAAGGGCTTTTCAGGCTTCTATTATCGTTTTTCCTATTTTTCTAAATTAATTTCTAATTAAATCGAATTATAATTCAGACGGTCGTAAAGACTTTATCCATAAATCCATTGTGGCTGAGATTTGCTTAGATGAATTTACATATTTTAAGGAGTCTTGCTGCCAAAAATCATCCAAAACTGTGTCGGGGCCCAGGAACGCGTTTTTAGCCAAAAACTGTGATGATTAGTACACGATTTCGGACATAATTTTGTAAAAACTGTCCCAAAAAATTTTTGCTCAATTTTTAAGCACAGTACTCATAAAAAATATATAACTCAACGCCAATAAAATTTAAGGGCTTTTCAGACTTCTAATAACGTTTTTCCTATTTTCCTAAATTAATTTCTAATTAAATCGAATTATAATTCAGATGGTCGTAAATCCTTATCCTTAAATCCATTGTGGCTAAGATTTGCTTAGATGAATTTACATATTTTAAGGAGTCTTGCTACCAAAAATCATCCAAAACTGTGTCGGGGCCCAGGAACGCGTTTTTAGTCAAAAACTGTGATAGGTCAGTACACGATTTCGAACAAAATTTTGCAATAACTGTCCCGAAAAATTCTTCCTCAATTTTTAGCCACAATACTCATAAAAAATATATTATTCATGTCCAGAAAGATTGAAGGGATTTAGACGCTTCAATTATCGTTTTTCCTAATTTTTCCCGAATTAATTTCTAATTAAATCGAAACATGATTTAGATGCTCGTAAAAACAAAACCTTAAATTCAATGTGGCTAAGAATAGGTTAAATGAATATAGATGCAACTTGGCGCCAAAAATCATGTAAAACTGTGACGGGGCCTAGGAACGCGTTTTTAGCCAAAAACTGTGATGGTTAGTACACGATTTGCGGCTAAAATTTTGCAAAAAACTGTCGAAAAAAATTTTTCCTCAATTTTTGGCCACAATACTCATAAAAAATATATAATTCAACGCCAATAAAATTTTATGGCTTTTCAGGTTTCTAATATCGTTTTTCCTATTTTTTAAAATTACTTTCTAATTAAATCGAATTATAATTCAGATGGTGGTAAAACCTTATCTTGAAATCCATTGTGACTGAGATATGATCAAATTAATTTACATATTTTAAGGAATCTTGCTGCCAAAAAATCATCCAAAACTATATGATTTCTTAAATGGAGCTTAATATTGACCAAATGTAGGAAAAGTCATGTAAATATGTGATTCAAAACTCAATCTTCTTCCCCTCCTCATGCAAAAAGGACTTCAAATATATCAATATATCAAATAAAGATTAATCCTTCAAATCGAAGGATAACTAATTAATCAACCGTTTTCTCATCCAATAAGAGGGAAGCACTCACTCACCTTCCTAATACCACCATCGTCATATCATCATATACTAATAGTAACATTATTCAAAGATATTTTGGAGTCCAAACCAAAATATTATAAATTATATGTTTCCAATATTCCAAAAAAGTCCCCACACAACACGTATAGTCACATCTCATCCAAACCATGGCATGCAAAAGAAGAAAAAGAAGAAGATGGAGACTCATCCAATTTGGCAATGCCAGCCATACTCTCTAGCAATGGCCCTCACCCACCACTCGCCCACTCACCACCGCCCAACACTGCAAACCCCTTTGGCATCACTCGCCACAAAGAGCGAGTCTTAGTTACATATAAGTAGTAGTAATATATAGTTGGTTGAAGCATCACGTCTTCTTCCAATGGCCCCCGTCGCATTTCCAACTCCCGATGCACTCATGTACAATTAATTACTATCTCCAAGCTCCACCAAATTAATGATCATTTCTTTTCTTGTCTTGGCTTATTTATTCTCACCCATAGTTACCAATCCATGCCCCCACCTTTTGGTTGGTCCAAAATTGTTTTCCTTTTAGTAATGTCTTATTTTATCTTAGTTTTGTAAAGATAAAAGTAGATTTAATGACAAACTGCCAACGCTATTCACATTGACAGCATTACAATTTAGTACAAGAGTTAGTTAATTCCAAATTGTAAGGTCCTAATGTCTTATATTAGGCCGTGCTGCTTTTTTTCTTTCCTTTGGCACTTGAATACGACTTTTCATTCTTTCTTCTTTTTTTTTTTGGTGACAATAGTGTGTTTGTCCTTGCCACAGCCTACAGCTTGCTTATTCACGTGTTAGCCAATGAAATTTAAACCAATAAAGGGGCTTTTTTAGTTTAATTGAACCAATAATTAATTAGGGAACATTCTTTTGCCTCAATGATCCCAATCTTGTGTCATATTAATGTGGGATTAATTTTAGTCAAAATTTGTTACTTTAAGGTCTCTAATCTAAACGTGAATTGAATCATGCATTTTCAAGTCAATTAATAAAATTTTAAGCTGATAAAAAAAAAGCTAGAAATGATAAAATAATACAAGTAGGAGTAGGAGGAGTATAGAGAGGCATGTTGCATCCCATCAAATTAATCATGCTCTGACTTTCGTTGACTTTGGTTAAGCTTAAAGCACAAGCAAAAAAATTTGCAATTGCATAGGGTCAATAATGGAAGAATGGGTGCCCAAATCCGAATCCTGTCGGTGTTTGGGTTCCAACTTCCAAGTATTAATTAATATATTTTTAATTAGAAAAAGTGGAAATGGTTTAATATTCTAGTACGGTGTTTTTTAGCTTTGCATGCAGATAACGATAGATGGCACAATAATGAGATGGATAGATGAGACTTGAGAGATGAGGTTTGAGTGAGAGAAAGAGAAAAGAGAAAAAAAAGGAATCGCTTTTACTATTTTGTCTACAACTGTGGTGCGAATGTTGGAAGCATGGAAGCAAAGCAAAGGCCGAGAATGGCGGCAACCCATCCCTATATCTAAAAATCTAAAAATAAAAATTCCCATATCCTCAAAAACCCCACACCCACAACTTCTTACTACTATTCATGTCACCTAGTCATTTTGAGACCCAACTTATAAGATAATTGAGAAGTTGGTCTCCTTCAAAGAAGAAAAGATAAACATTAGCATAAATTTCACTTTAAATTTCTCCTTTTTTTGATCCCCCACTATCAAAACATATTCAAAAGGGTTTAGATTATAGAGTTTGAGCCTTAAAAGCGGTTTATTTATAAGAATTGAGAATTACTACACTTTGGTATTTTGGGTTTTCAGATTTAAGGGGAGGCTTGAGCTTGTGGGGTTATTTTGATGGAAAAGGTAGTTTCCTAAATAGGGAAAGTGAATACATTATGAGTGGCTTTAGCGTTTCAGACAAGGCAGCCAAAGAGAGAAGTAGCATTGAAGGTGTTGATGATTTGGGTTTGGGTGTTGTGAAAATTAATAATAAGGTGCAAAGTAGTAAATTATTAGTACAACCTTGGAAGAAGATGATGATGGTTCACCATGAAAATCATCATAACCGTCCATTTCCATTTCCACCTTATGCAATTGTTGGTTATGGTGATGTTGATGCCGATGGTCCCACTTCAACAGGCACCACCAACAACAACAACAGGCCTAAGACCAGTAATATATACGATGTTTTCTCTAGTAGCAGTGTTTCTGGTTCTGCTGCTGCTGCTGCTGTTCCTAGTGGTGGTGTAAGGATTATGCAGCCTTTTGACATTTCTCCCACTACTACAACAATCCCAAACTCAAATACTCTTCTTCAAACCGCCTTCAAATCCCCAGGTATAAAAAAATTTCCTTTCTTTTTTGTTTTTCTTTCCTCCTTCTGGTCAATGCAAAGTGAATCATGTCTCTTCTTCCTCTCTCTCTCTCTCCTCTCTGAAAAATTACATCTTTACTGTTAAGAAATGAAAAAAATTTCATCTTTATTATTGAATGAGCAAGGCAGGGGGGGAGGAGAGAGAGAGAGCAAAGTTATTGTCTGTTTGACTGAGACAGACACTGTTGAATAGTAATGTTTGTTTGATGTTGTGTAACAGCAGGAGGGATGGCGGCATCTTTAGAGTTTCCTTTTACAAGTGCACAGTGGAAGGAGCTTCATAGACAAGCTATGATTTTCAAGTACATGAAGGATTCTGTTCCTGTGCCCCCTCATCTTCTCTTTCCTATCACCGGAACCCCTTCTAACTCTGCCTGTAAATCCTTTTGTCTTTTCCTTTTTCATTCTTATGTTTCTGTCATCTTTTAATCTCCCTACTTCTGTCTTGCTTTGAATGACCAAAAAAAAACAATAAAAATTGTTCCTTGTTTTGTTTTTTTGGTGTGGGCAGTGGGTGGTGTTTTAAATCTGAGGTATTCCGGTAGAGGAGATCTTGAACCAGGGCGGTGCCGGAGAACAGACGGCAAAAAATGGAGGTGCTCTAGGGATGTGGCGCCGGACCAAAAGTATTGTGAGCGTCACATGCATAGAGGTCGTCCCCGTTCAAGAAAGCCTGTGGAACTTTCTAACAAGAAGACTCGCCATAATACCCATTCCCTTCCTTCGTCTTCTTCCGCTGTTCTTGCTAAGAATGATGCTTCTCAATTTCCATTTGTTGCTCAGCCCTTTCATCAGAATCAGACCACTTGTTTTCTTGGTAAGGAAAGCGAAAAAGCTGCCACATTTTGGGACTTGGCGTCTGTTTCTTCCTACCACAAGGAAACTAGGTAAAGTCCGAAGCTTTTGATTTTCCCTCGAAATGTTCTCTTTTGGGTTTTGATTAGTATACTTTTATGTCTCTAATTTTGGGTTCTTTTTTTTTTTTGATTGAAGGAACCCTGACTGGATCATGAATGAAGAACTCATGCCTCTGGCTTCATCTGACCAACAATGGCATCATCTGATGCAAAACTCTGTTTTCAACCAAAATTATAGCAACAAGGAATCTCTCAACTTGAACTCTTATGCAAATTTCAATGCTGCAGAAGATCAACGAAGCAACCATTATCCTTTGTTTCTCAATTCTGAAATAGTTCAGAAGTCGCCTGAAGTTGCTGGAAGAGGGTTTATTGATGCGTGGTCGCAGAATGCGAATTCAGGAGCTGAAACCTCTGTTTCCTCTAATGGAAAACTCTCACTTTCATCCTCGCTTTCTCTATCCATGGGAGTCAATAGCATTAAGGATAAAGAAATGGGTCCTATTCATATGGGTTTGGGAGTAAGCGAATCTGATCAGAACCATGAATACGCTTCCAAATCACATCTTTCAAGCTGGTTAGCCCCTGCCTCTGCCTCCACGCCCGGTGGTCCACTAGCAGAGGTTTTAAGGCTGAGCAAGATCGCCACCGCCACAGCTACCACAGATGGAAGCTCTAATCTGTCATCTCCAGTTACTGGAAGGGGAAATTCTTGCAGTCCAACTGTAACTGCAGTGTCTTCACCATCTGGTGTTTTACAAAGAACTCTGGCTTCATGGTCTGATAGCAGTGGAAGTAGCAGCCCAACAATTCCCAGTTCTGGTGCTAAACCCGAAATTAGTTTCATGTGGCTTAAAGAAAATTAGCAGCAAAGAAGCTATTACTACAAACGGATATGTTCTTTCTGTTTTGGTGTTTTTGTTTTTTAATTGGTTAATTAGTTGTTGGATTATGATGATGATGATGATATAATATATATATCCTGACTTGGTTTATGTAATTGTGCAGAAGTAGCAGTTCTGTAAGAACTTATTATAGTGATTTTGTCAAAAAAAAAAAACTTAAATGGAAGAAAATTTGTCTCAAAATGGAATCTTGTTTCTGGTAGATAGATCATTGAAACTTATAAAACTGAATTTTAGATGTTTGGAAACAGGGCAGAAGAATGGAACTTGTCTTTTGCTAGTGTAATATTATAACTGTGATTTTCCTGGTATGAAGGTCCCTACCTAAATGGCTCTTTCTGACCTGGGAGAAACCAAAAAAAATATCTACTTTGAACTCCATGGAATGTGATGATTGTTCTCTTCTCTGTGTCTTGACTTGAACTGAACTTAGGAAAAGCATTGAAGCATTGTATGTTTATTTATCCTTTTGTTTCTTGTTCTCAAACTTCATCCTTCTTCTAACTGTCATAGGACTTTTTTTTTTAACGGAAATTTGATGATTTAACTTTATATTCGAAACTTGTTAATACATTCTCACAAAACAATACTAACATAACATGATCTTAGTGAGACTTTAGTAGATGGTTCCATTCCATCACTTCCATGTTCTTCGATACGACAAAGTAGTTGGTTCCGTTGTTACAACGGGCATAATCTTGGAACTTGAGTTGCGATGTAAAAGACAACCCAAGTTTCTAAAATGGTTTGGATTTCGGTCGGCTTTTTGTGAATAGCTTTGAAAGTTTATTTTTAGCTGAGCGAAATTACTGTTTCATCAGCAAAAGTTGAGTATCCGGCGGTGGAGGCTACTAAATCTAGATATTGGGACCAGAAGACAGACGAAACTCCTCGGCTGATTGGTAGATGGGCCTCTCAAGGCCCAATACTGGGAATCTTAAGGGTATTGGGTAATATTCACAATTAGGGCTTGAGTTAACGTCTGTGGCCCAGTAATACATAGGCTTATATATATACTAAATAGAATTTAAAAGACCCAGGGAATTTACCAAAGGCCCCATTTGAGGATGGATGAGGAGACTCCATTTGAATTTTTTTTGTCATTTTCTATCTTTTCTCACTTGGCAGATTACTAAGAAGACCATAGGTTAGTTTCTAGCCAGTTCTTGCCTTTGAGCCCTATTTTGTAATTATCCTTTTCTTTCACATAAATGTTACAATAAATTATATCCTCCTTAATTATCTAGAATTGTCACCTCTCTTTAGGCATTTCATGTCCATATGAAGAACAGAGTAAACTTAATTTTTGTTTAAGTGCTACACACTTTAGAGGAGGAAACAAAATTGAAGCTATTGCACCTGTCCATGTACAGACTAATATTTATAATTTATTGCTAACTTTAGGACATATGCTCAATGTTAATAGTATAGCTTTTTAAAGATGCAACACATTAAAATCATAATACTTTCGAAATTTCTACGTATCAAAGAATTTAATTTGAATAGAAAATTGTTCAAAGAAATAGATTGCTGAACGTCCGACACGCCAGCGCGAACCGATCCACTTGTATTATATGAATAGTAAGTTTTACTTACCCTTTCACAATTTTTGTATTCCTATCCTATCCTATGCTTTTATTAGTTGTCTGGACTCTGGTCTCATGTCTCTGATTATGACTAGTTAATTTTGAGAATTTTTGTCGAAAATTAACCTGACCTGATCTTTCCTTTATAAAAGCTTTGTTGCAAAATCTAGAGTAATCACTTGGATCAACAAAAGACATGCTTGGCACAGAGACCCGTAGTAGCTGCAAGGGATGCTAATAACTTGCACCAGTTGACCAAACCTATATCATCTTGCACGATTCGCTCCTGATTTTTTTTTTCCCAATAATTTCTTATATAAAAGATTTCGAAGAAGATAATATGTAACTATCCAATACTTATATACAATATAAAAATAGAGAAAATCTATTTATTTAGATAATAACACTACTCAGAAACTAATTAAGTAATTGAATTTGTAAAACCTAGCCGCCCTCTCCTCTCTCCCTTTCTCCTTCTCCTAGTTTTCTTAGTTCTCGTTAGTGTTTCAACTACTACTCCTCCTCCTTGGTTGTCACGACTAAGGGGGAGGAGGAGGATTTCGTTTTGGTTGATTTATTTGTTTTTCAATAAAGGATTCAGATCTACAGATCTGTCCGGTTTTTTTAGTTTGTTTTTGAATCGGTTTGAGTCGGTTCGTTTTTTCGAGTCAGTTTCGAGTCTAGTCTCAGTTCTTTTCGAATCTGAGTTATCGAGTCTGAATTTTATGATAGTTTTAAGCATGATCAACCTTTTATTTATTCAGATCTACGGTAAAATCGTTGTATTCCCTTTCTTTTGGGTGCCAAGGAAGAGATCTGTCCGATGGATCAATCACTTGATCATCGTTGATCAAAACTTTTTATTCGGAAGAACAAGCGACAACGAGGGGGTGATAGGCGTGATAGCGAGACATCAACATGATTCACGACATGCGTTTTGGATTTTCGAAGATCCAGTTCTTCAGGTGCAAAAAGTAATAGATTATAGGATTTTACAGAGATTTGATGTAATGAGAGATGATATTTCTAAAATTATTGTAAAACCAGTTACATGAATGAAAGTTATCTATTTTTAAAAAAAAAAATAATAATAACACTACTCACATGGCAAACATTTTAACCGTCAAACATTTAAACTTTCTATTTAAGAATTCAAGTCGTGAGCCATATCAAGAATCCTCTATTAAAAATTTTTAAAATCTTTTGATATCTTAAAGTTTGAATAGTCACTTTGTCGTCTAAATTTTGCAAATTTATGATAGATTGACCCTTTAACTTTAAATTGTGTCACTTTTCTTCTTGAATTTGGAAAATCAGGACGATGTTTCCATTCATATGACGGATTTTATTAAGTTCCACCAAATTTTATGACGTAGATATTTTGGTAAAGTTTAGACTTTATAAACGAGTTAAGATGATTCGATATTAAATATAAAAAATAAGGATAAATTACATAAATGGTCACTTAACTTTAAGTGAGTTTTCGTTTTGGTCATCAAACTATAAAAAATAACGTTTTAGTATATTGAATATTTTGATTACTTAATCACGTAACATGATGATGTGGTTATGCCACGTGGTATGTATATTTTCATGGTATGTCATCATGTCAAGTGGTATCTTAAATGATATGATATGTCATATATATCATCACGATACGTGATACGATGGATGATATGGATGTGCCACATAATCGGATCAAGGGTTATGTGACCAAAATATTTAATTTTACAAACGTAAATGACCAAATCATTTGTAAGATGATCAAAATAAAAACTAATCTAAAGTAAAGTGACTAAATTTGTAATTTATTCTTAAAAAAAATATTTAGATAATAGAGACACTATTCACATGGATGAAAATATAACATAACAAACATTTTCTCAATTAAACATTTAAGTATTCAAGTCGTGAGCCATACCAAGAACCCGCTATTAATTAGAAAATATTTTGATATCTTGTGGAATAATAAAATTCTATTATAAACAAATTAACAATGGCATTTTAAGAATGAGTAGAGAAAAGGAAGGGTTAATTAATTAATAATAATTATAGGGCTAACAAAAATAATACTAGTATAGGAAAATAAGTCCCTTGAAGAGTTTTGATCGCTCCCAATCCATGCTTGGCTATAAATAGCTCAAAAACCAGTGCCTGATTTGGCCGTGCAAACCTTAATTGAGTTCCTAATTGCTATCATTACTCCATTTCTAATTACCTCAACATTCAGTTACTGCAAAAATGGTCTCTTCCAAGTCCAAGTTTTTTATATTTGCTTTGTTCATGGCATTGACATTTTCAAGCTTGGAGGTTAGCCTGGCAGCTTCTTCGCTTGATTTACCGTTGCAACTCACTGATGTTGGTGACCAGGTCAATTCAGTGCTGACTGCGATGGACGACGAAGTTGATCCGTTAAGATCACTGTTACCGACTAATCCGAATAAAGTCGGTCAATCGGTAACTACTAGTCCAGAATCAAACCCAACTATACTTCCCTCTCCTTAATTCTGATTCATTGCTAGGGGTAGCTACCCTATATCGATCCTTCTTATTGGTTCTCTGGTAGCGGCTTAACCCCAACTACACAATTCCCTCTTTGCCTGTAATTGTCTCCGCGCCGGACCCCCGATCTAGCGCTTCAGTTCCTCCATTTCATGTTTCTGATATGGTTGTTAATTTACACAAGTTTGTGCTAATATTGTATTACGATTGTGTCTCCTCACGTAATCTGTATTTTAAGGCTGTTTTTTTTTTTTTTTTGGTTTGAGTGAAATTTCCTCTCATTTGTTTGATGTATTTTCAGTTGTATTGTATAATTAAAATTTAAAGTTGTTTCAGTAAGACTGACATTGATTGTTTGGTTTTCTTTTTAAGTGGTCCAGGGGAGGTTGCTTGCTTCTTCTTGATTAACTTGCTAATAATTACCTATGATTATAAAAGCAGCTTTAATCATCAATATTGCCAAATACTACTACTAACATATTACTTTTCCATAGATAGATAGTACTGTCACCAGTTGACCCCCATCCATCATCTAACATCTACAATGCAGTTTTAATTTAGGCCTAAATCATGAACAGCTTTCTTTTTCTTCTTCATCTCAACCATTTCCTAAGATCATAATTTGTTGAAGGAGGAAAGATTTCTTCACCAAGACTATCTGCATAACAAGATGAAATGTTTGATCTCTGGCTCTGCTCCATCCCAAAAGGATGACCTCCATGGCTGCTCTTATAGCTTGGACTCTTGTTGGAGTTATTATTATAATCATAAACTTGATCATTAATGTTCCCCTCAATTCCCCCACATTGGTCATGATGAGGAATTGGAAGAAATGAAAGACGTTTTCTGGCACCAGAACCCACTTTTTCTCTTTCTGGGGTTGAACTTGATATTGGCCTCTGTTTTGGTGCACTTTGTGACCGAATCCGAGCCTTTGCAGATGCTGTAGCCGCCATATAGTTAGGCATTGTTGCACTTGCAGCAGCTCCGCCACTGTACGGTGGTGTATACGGTGATGGGTGGCTTATAATCTTCTGATCTTCTTTGAGGTAATTACGAGGGCTAGTTGAGTACATTTGGAAATGCTTTGCTTTTAACGGAGACGGCGTGATTGACCGAATGGAAACGTCACCGTTGGCTTTGTGGAGAGGCGACGCGGCAAAGTATGAACTAGGCCTCGGTTGCTGTTGGTAATGATATTGACGGCCGCCGTTTGGTTTCTGGGAATGTGGAACTGATGAGTAAGAGTAAGGTCTGATGGTGTCAATTTCAACTGTTTTTATTACAGGATCTATGTTGATGTTGTCACACGACATCCTTCCAGTACTACTCTCCCATGGCTTCCTCGGTGTCGTGCACCGATCAACCCATCGGCTGGTTTTCACGTCAAGCTCTCCTTCACTTTGCACAATGTCTCTGTCACTTGTCCAAATCTTTTCTCATCATGAAACAGATCCAAGAAAAACTCGGTTTCAGTTACCATTTCATAATTTTTTTTATAAGTCATAATTAAAAAGACAACGAAAGATGATAATAATTAAATAAACCTGGTTAGAGAAGGCATGAGCAAGAGCCTTTTCACGTTTCAAGGCAGCTTCTTTCGTTGCCTGTAATAAAACAGCTATCTCGTCCAATGTTTTGGGGTCCTCGTCCCAACGGATCCAAGCATCCACATTATTGCCTTCCTCTTCTCTAGACTGCATATCAGAAATCATAAAAGAGTCTAATTCCAATACCCAAAGTAATCAATTTAATCAATAACCCAAGAAAAAAAGTAGTATTAATTTTTCTTACAATGGAGTACTTCTCACTGTATGCGGAATCTGTGCTTCTTCCTTCATAAGCAAAAGAATGTCTCTTCCTTTGGTCACGAACGCGAGCCTGGACTCGAACCATGGCCTCCATGCATCTAAGAGTCATATTTGCTCGCTTTCGAACATTGTGCCCTCTCACTAAGGCTTGAAGCTTAACCAGCCCCTTGAGTGCCCGAAGAGCCCTCCTTGCCTTGAGAAAAACCAAGAAGACCATTTGTTTCTTAATTTGCTTATTTGTGCACCCAAAACTCATTACTGTAACTAAAATTTGATTATTCTTACCAGATATCCTCTGAAAGATGTCTGTATAACAATGGCAGCAAAATGTTCCCTAACAAAAATAGAAGGCCTCGTCAGCCGAACAACTTCCACAGCTGCTTGGGCTGTTGCTACGGCTGCTTGAGCCGCCGCCGTGGTGGCTATGGCTACTGCAATTGCATGTCTTTGCTCTGCTTCGGCGGCTTCAGAATTAGCAGGCGTTTTAGCATTATTAGCGTTTATGGTTATGGTCCTTTCTTCACTTACATTTGTTTCCTGATGTGAAGGCTTCTTGAAAATCCATCTTCGTTTCCCTCTTCTCTGCACCAATAAAAAACCAAATCGAGATTCATAATTTATGGAATGCATAAATTTTAAGAAATGGGAAAAATTATAAAAAGATGAGTAATTAATTACCTTCTGATCTTCTTCCTCCTGTTCGTTATCTTCTCTCCTTCTAGAGCTCCTCTTGACATTTTCTTTTGAAGGAGACCTAAAAGCTTTCTTGACTGCACTCAACCAAGAGTTCCCACCAATAATCTTCCCCATGGAAGAAGAGTTGACACAAAAAGCAAAGCTAAATTGAGATAAGCTAACTACACATAATGAAGAAGAAGATTTATTCATATCATATCAAATCACTCTCATGGGATCTTCTCCATATATGGAGTAGTTGGTATCTTTAAATGCAAAATGTTCAGAGCTATAAATGAAAGGAAAACAACAAAACAATAGTAATGCTTGGCTGCATCTGAGTCACTAAAGCTAGCTAGCTAGTTATTAGTCCTTGCATTTAGGAACAGACACTGCATTATAGTAATATGCTAAGCATTTTTGTAACGTTAATGCGTGCAGAATTATAATGCAGATGCTAAAAGATATGGTGTTTTCTTGTGGCGTGGGAGAACACTAATGGAGTTCTGTGTCAGGCAGTTTCAGACAACATGAAAAAGTAAGTAATATTATTATACGCTCTCGATAATGCTGAAAGTTTGATTCAAGAATAGCTAAAGCTTTTGCTTTAAGTTTCAAGTTTTTCTCAAACAGAGCTTCTTTTTTTTTTTGGCCAAACTCAAAGAGAACTTTAATAAGAAGAAAACCCACCAAGGATCTCTTCTCACGGCTCTTTCACGTGCTAAAAAGTGCCACACCCCATCGAGTATTGAGACATAACTCTGCTTTTCTTTTTCTGGGGAATTGGATTAGTGAAAAAAGGCTTGGATTATGTTTAATTTAATTAATCGGGTTTTAATTAGTAAATCTCACAATGTTGTCATATTGGACATTAATGTTTGACTTGTCATGTTGGGATTGGGTTGAAGACAGTACCTTTCGAGTCATAAATGGTGAATTTACAGTGGAAAAGGATTTAAGGCAGGGCATAAGATAAAAACAGAGGTTACAGCAGGGGGGAAAGACCAGTCAAAAGCTTGACCTTTTTCCTTATTTTTGGATCCACCCTTAGTAAATTAAATTGGGATTTTCTCAGATTCAATTTTGGCTTACTCAGAAATTACTACATGAGAGTTCCTCGGATTCGCATTTTAGTGGTCCTTCCTGCCAACCAAAACAGTCACTAATTCACGACAGCTTTCGTTTCCCTATAAACCTGTTGGTTGCCAATAATAACGCTTTGCAAAATTTATGTTATCAGACCAGAGTTGGACATGAACAGGAACGAAACACATGTGCTTGGATTCACTACGTAGGAACATTCCATAAACTATGTACAAAACAAAAAAAATGTCATTACTCTGTTTGAATTACCATTATTCTTAATTAGTTTATTCTTATAATATTCTTTATCATGGGAATTGGGATCAGAGTTAACCAAACATCTCCAAAAGAATTATAGTATTGGCATGTAAGCTTACTATGAGATAATAGTGATAATCAAGCTGTATCCTCACATGCAATGAAACGTCTTCTGCAATTGCATTATTAAAACAAAATGTAATGTATTACTCACATGCTTATATCTTAAAATGGAAACATTGTTCTTTATTATGATCAAAAACAACTCAGAACAAAACACCATTAGGTTATGTTTAGTTCGTGGTATCTTAGTTATTATGTGGTAATGTCATTCCTACCTTTTTCCTGGGAATGCTATTTTAGTGGAAAAATGTACATTTTTTGTTTTTGTGAGAATCGGATTACCATGTTTGGTTAATCTCAGAATCTGACATTTCCAAGGTGTGCAAAGTACAACCTTTGCCCCCAGCTTTCATTTCAAAAAATTCGGTAAGATTAAATAGTTCATAAGATATTAAAATTTCAGGGTATAAGAGGAAAGTCAAGATAAAAATAATAAAACTTGCAACTTGCACCTAAAATTAGATTTCTCCAACCAAACATGAGAAAGTTATTCCCCCTACCCAATTTACCACACTTTCCCACTACATTCCACGAACCAAACGCAACCTTATAGGTAAAGTAAGGTTTCGGATTCGAATTTTACAGATAAAAAAATAGATACTGAAACTATTTGAAATTTAACATAACTCAACTCTTATATTTTACCTAATATGTAGTTTTGTATTAAAAAAAATGAAAATGAAGCCTATTTTGATAAATATTGTTAATAGTTGCAGTTGCACACTCCTCCCTTTTTTTCTTTGCTTTGATTAATTGATTCCTTTTTCTTTCCGGGCCAGGGACAGCAAAAGCCAAAAAGGAATTTTGAAGGATTTCAGAGACAATATTATTTTTTTCATTCAGAATACTGTCCTCTCTTTGCTCTTTATTCAGCTTTTTGAAGGAGGAAGCCTAGATTTGTTGGCCTTTCTTTATTTTCCTAAAGGAAGACTAGATTCTTTAATCTAACGGAAGCAAAATGCAAAAGAAGGCAAACTTAGTACTTACATAAGGCTATGGCTTATATGAGAAAAAAACAAAATCTACAGGGTCAATGTAGAAATATCCTTTTCTTATCCACTAAGTTGTAAATCCTGGATCATTCCGGAAAGACTAGAAAGGCCCAAGCCTCAAATCAAACAAGTAAACGACAGGGTCCAAGTGTTGGGTCCAGAAACTTCACACTCTCACCCAAACTTTCAAGATCCCTCTCCAAACTTCCCCTGTTTTTGGCGCTCTGCTCTCCCTTCCCCTATATATATTCACTGTCAACCTTCCAACTTCATCAGCTCGAAGAAATAGTCATTGGAAAATCCAAGAAAACAAAACTACTTCTCAAAGTTTTTGTTACACTAATACCTTTCTCTTTCAAGTAAATTATAACACACAAATGGCTTCAACTCTGTCTTGCTCTTCTTCACCATTGGTATCAAACAGGGCTAAGCTCTGTTCTACCAAAGCTATAATGCCATGTTCTGTATCTTTTCCAACCAAGAATTCTAGCAGAAACCGGCTGTCTTTTGTAAGAGCGCAGGCTGTCGGAGATAACAAGGACACTTCAGTGGACGTGCATGTTAACAAGGACAATAGCCACCAACACCAAGGAACAGCTGTTGAGAAAAGGCCTAAACGGTTGGCTATGGACATTTCTCCTTTTGGTAAGTCTTAAGTTCTAACCCATTAAAAGTGTTCGTATTGGATTAGGTTAACGACTGTAATTATGTTCGAAGCTAATACACTTCCCCTGTTTTGTCCCATTGGCTCTGTTTTTAGTTTAATTATGGAAATGGGCTTTAGTTTAATGTCTTCTTTTTCCAAAATTTTGGGCTAATTTATAATATACTAACATGATTTATGGATGACAGGCTTGTTGGACCCCTTGTCTCCAATGAGATCAATGCGTCAAATGCTAGACACAATGGACCGGATTTTCGACGACGCCATGACATTCCCCGGGAGGAGCCAGACAGGAAATGGGGTGCGGGCGCCTTGGGACATTAAAGACGGTGAACATGAGATTAAAATGCGATTTGACATGCCAGGACTTGCGAAAGAGGACGTTAAAGTGTCCGTTGAGGATGATATTTTAGTTATCAAGGGAGAGCACAAAAAGGAAGAAGGGGGAGATGATTCTTGGACAAACAGGAGTTACAGTTCATATGACACGCGTCTCCAACTCCCGGACCATTGTGAGAAAGATAAGATCAAGGCAGAGCTCAAGAATGGAGTTCTCTTCATCTCCATTCCTAAGACAAAAGTTGAGCGCAAGGTTATTGATGTAAATATTGAGTAGATCAAAGGCTTGAGGGTTTCAAGAGAATAAATACATATATTTTCTAATTCCTATGTGATCTTAAGTTCTTTGTGTAATTATAATTACTTGCTATTCTCCTCTGTTTTTGTAATTCGCATAAGAATTGTAAGTGTACTAATGGGCGATAAGAGCTTGTGCTTTGAAGTATAAATCAATGAATATTTCCTTGAAATATGTGCAGCTCATTTCCTTCTTATCAACTATTGCCAATCCAAATGAAAATTCTAGACTCATGACGTGGTTGGTAGATAATTGTATGAAAAAAAGAAAGGAAATGATCAAATGAAGGGGCAAAAAAAAAAAAACACCATCGCCCCTACTACGGACATGTTGTCCATCAAAACCTGAAAGCTAGGGTTCAAGTTCAACAATGAAACAGAAACTAGGTTCTTAACCCAATTTTCCCTACGTATCATTCCAAATTGGCCCTATTGCTATTTATAACTGAACCAAAGAGAAAAAAGAAAAAACATGCACTAAAACCTTTGTCAATGGTGATATGGACCTGTTAAGTGTTACTTCTAACTTAACATAACATGCAACTATATATGTTCCAAGTTTTTGTGATAATTCTAAGTCAAAGCCTAATTATAACTAGAAAAAAGATAAGAAAATCACTTTGGTACAAATTCTTTTCATTTCATTTGTTTTCAAGTGAAGTTCAGAGTTAGCAGAACAGAGTTACTTTATTAATTACAATTACTCGTTCTCTTCCGAGATAGACTCGAGTTTCGGCTTCCAATATCTAGGAGATGTAACAAAGTCACCCTTTCTTTTCTCAAGCCCTGCAAGAACCTCCTCTACCGATATTTGCTTCGTCAACAACTGCTGAAGCTCTTGCTTTGTTATAACAACTTTTATTCTCTTAACACCGCCGCCGGTTTGCCGTGTATCAGCCATGGTCGACGCCAAACTTCCAGGAGACGAAGTTCCGGGAGGGTCAACTGAAGGAAGAATATAATAAACCTTCCCCAACTTCAACTCATGGTTAAGCGGCAGAGGCTTTGCAAGCTGGCTCTTCGATAAACCAATTCCAGAGCCTGAAAATTCCACCAAGACATCTTTAACAAGAAGTGGAACTCTGAACTCTAATATCTTTCCATCTAACTTCACCACCTGCAAAATTTTCTCATGCTTGGCGTTGACAGTTCCATCAGTACTTTGTTTAAGAACCGCCCAACAATTCCCCATTTAGTTTCAAAAACAATTAGAGCCAAGAAGAGATATGGGTTTTCAGCAAAAATGAAGAGAGTTTGTTTGGTTTGTAAAAGAAGTGAAAGGTAACTTATATATATAATAATTTATATTAATTAAAGTGAGATTAAAGAAAGTAATGGGTTTGTTTTGCATTGGGTGGAAGAGGAGTAGAAAGCTAAGTATCTTTCTATTGATCAAAAGGGGCAGGTTAAATTACAATTGGGCAGGCTTATTTTTCCCCTAAATAATTATTAGTAGTGTTAATGGTTAGAAAATAAATTTTTCTCTAAAGAAAATGGGATTTATTTAATTTTGTCAAACACGCATGCAAAGAGAGTCGGTTAGTGGAAGGTGGCGCATTGGCATTGCTCATAGTCTAAGATTCTACTTTTGTGTTTATGGCTTTTGCCCTTAACTTAACTTTCGCCTCTGTTTTATTTCTAGCTAGTAGGAGCCTAATGGTGATTTCGTCAATATTGTACTGTAATCCATGTCAACTAGAATTGGCTTAGACTGATCACATATGTCACAATATAATTGGTTAGGACGCTTAAAAGTAATTGTCACAAAGGATTATTGGCGCAGTCCAAATCTTTCATGGGTCACTTGGCCAAATTTTTTGAAGGCAAAGATATTTATTCATGATAGTTATACACCTACACTTATAGTGGTCTATGATATGAAAGTAGTATCTATGTTAATGTCCTTTTTTAGTTTTTTTTTAAAGGTCCCCTTTTTTTGAAAATGAAATTTGTAGGCTTTGCTTTATTATTGCATCATCCTTAGAGTTTGGTGATGTTAGTCAAGAAGGAGAGAGTAAATTAAAGGACTAGTTGCATTAGATTTGTAGAGTTGGGGGTTAGGGTGGGGGCTTTATTAATTTGGTTCATTTCAAAATATTCAATGGAAACGTTTGGCACGACTCCCTTAATAATGATCCATATGGGACCATTTTTGGCACTAAAGTTCTTTTTAGGGATTCTCTGATTTTATATTCAAGAATAAGAATGTCGAAAATTTCCATGAATTTGGTTGCAATGTTTCATGGAATTATTTACTTTTTTTTTTCTTTTTGGCCCTATTGTCGTTAATGTGTACCGGAGTTGCTGTTTTGGTTTAGGTAATTTGGGTTATTTAAAAACGTCTCTAAATATTTAGATTCTTGGGTGTACAGTATATATACTACGAACTACTAACAAAATCTTACGATTTGCTGTAGGTGTTCGTTGGTAATATTGGGTCCTCCACTTGGGACAATGTCATTATCGTATTGAGACCAAAAAAAAGGGTAGGACTTGATAAAATCTATTGATTCTTGGCATATATTAAAATTTGAGATGGTTGACTCCCTTCGTGTTTAGATTAATTTATTTGCGGACCACAACTAACCTAGTTAACCTAACCTATTATCACATGGGTTCTGCCTTTTTTTTTTTTTTCCAGATCAAATAATCAATTTCATTAATCAATAATCAGATATTACAAACGCCGAGAGGAATAGTCCCGCACCACACAATTATTCAGCTTAATCTTAGCTAGAGAATGTGCTAATACATTGGTTTCCTTATTTACAAATTGAAACGTACATAAATCAAATAGGATTGTCAAATCTCTAATTTCATCTGTAACTACCAATATACTAAATATACAAATAAATAAATTACAAAGAAAACTCATATTTCTTGAAAGTAGAACCCAATACCTCATGGTTCAGGTATATTGGAATTAAGAGTTCAGCACTCTACCATCAGGCCAAATGCCCGATGACTATGGATTCTGACTTCTGGCTTTAACCAGACCAAACAACATGCATGGCCACACGGGCAACATTGCGCCTCTCCAAAGGATTGGTTCCAAACAAACAAATGCGTAAAACATGTTGTAACTTGTAAGAGAATTGCATTCATGTTATTCAAGAATAGGATCAATTTTGATGTATTATAATAATAGGGCTTCTATCTTCCATAAGCAATTATGTATGTATGTGTATTGAGCTTTTTCTTGGTACAAGAAGAAGTTTAAGAACATAGGACACCTCTCTAATGTTAAGACTATCAATGATCACTTTATTTTTAAGATTTATGGTTCTTTTTTTGTTTGTAAAATTTGTCGAATTTTTAGATTTTGTTTTCTACTTAACTGTCGAGATATCTCATGTCTCTCATAAATTGGGTACATATCTTTCACCGTTAATCTGAAATCTTACCATTTTTCCTGGACGCCCCAGCATTTTTGGTCAATACTAATAAATTAGTCTGATTATGTAGGACCAAGGGAGATAGCATGGGCCCTATATATGTACAAATGGAGAGGCCTATTGGGTGTTAGTGCACACCATCCATTTCTTGGAATCCTCTTCATTTTTTCACTCTCTAGAGCCATCCATCTCGCTCTAGTATTAATAGTGTACACGATCCTCCACTTAGCTAATTAATCATGATTCTTTATAGCAATACTAATTATTCCTTCAACTTGGTAATTAAGTTCATTGCATCGATGGCCTTTTTTTATCGTTTAATAATTTTCTTTTCTTCTTTACTTTTAGGTTTTGTCCTTTTTAGCCGCCTTCACCAGCCTCGAATTTTGCTCCTAATGGGTTGTTAAAGACTTAAGAATGCTGTTGTGTAGTCTAGTCGAAATTGCAAAGCTCTTGCTATAATGCAAAAATCAATCTTACCTTTAATCATGAATGAATTTCTAATTTTAATTAAGCAAATCGAAAAAAAAAAAAAAACCTCAATGGCCACTAGCCCACAACACAGATAATATAGAATGAGGGAGTACAAATTTTAATTTTTACTATAGGGTATCCCAAGTTTTATTTGTTCGAAATCGAAACTAATCTTTTTATTAATCAATTAATCAAAAACGTGAAAAGTTAAAACTAGTATTTTTGATAATCAAACTTATATTTTCGTAACTATAATGGTAAAGTCATTTACTCATTTATCACCTCAACAAATCTTTTGTTAATACACATATATTTTGCTTTCATAATCATCCTTTTGTATTTTAATTTTAACTACTTTACGATTAATTTATGTTGAAAACAAGTCTAATCATAATCATGAATCATGATAAACTTCTTCTAACAAAGGACCACAAGGAATCTTCAATTGATGCCGGGTTAAGAAGGTTGGGTTAGGGCCCATATTTAGAAATGAAAATGCAGAATTATAAAATAAGATAACGGGCTGAAGAAACCTAGAGAATGTAAACTGGGCTTAAATTGGATCGGTGAAGGTTCAGCAACATTTGGGGGGTAATAAAGATAAAGTGCAATTCGAAGTAGCGAGTTGTTTGGGCTTTTGGCCCATTTGAGCAAGAAGAAAGGCAGCATTAGCATAGTTAATTTACTGATTTGCCATTGAACTAAATTGACGGTTGACCATTCCTTGCAACATTACGCAGGAGGGAAAAATGGAACCAAAAACCCTTTTAGGAAAGTGGTCGGCTGATCATGACAAAAGCTCACCGATATCAATACGTAGATGCAATTTATCCAATGAAAGGCAATCTATTACATTACTGTACAAAGCACTAACTTTATATATATAGCCTAATTTGACCACCATTTTTCTTACCAAAAGAAAAAAATTCATGCTACTTTGAATAATTGAATCAATTTCTTGTCTGATTTATTGATTAGTTCATAATCTTATCTCAAATAAAAGGAACCAAAAAATCAATTTCGATAAGGGTAAAATTATTTACACTACCATAAATCATACTACTTTTGTACACTACCTACATCCAACTGTTTTTATTCAAATCAAGTCCACATCCAACGGTTTTAAATGGTAGTGTACAAAAGTAGTGTGGCTAAGCCAGTAAGACAGTACACCTAACCTTGTCCTTTTGATAAAGGGTTTTTATACTTAAATAAATAAATTAAAAATAGTACTAGTATATTATTTGGATAAACACATCCGTACTCTTCTTTTGTTTCTTCTAATTATTGGAGACGAGGGTCAAATCTCAATGTATATTAGTATTAAATTATATATGTGTGGTTGTTTAACGATCTCTAAAGAAAAATTCGTAGCTAGGTTAAAAACAAACCGTTTGTCGCATACAACAAAATTCCGAAGATCGGAAGCACGTTGTCTCGAGTCGAACATAGTTAGAAAAAAAATATAAATATATTTATTATCCAAATTCCAAAAACACAAAAAGAAGAAGAAAAAGAAAAATAGGTTAGGGTTTGCTTGCTTGAATGAGCAGCTCTTGAACTGGCAATGTGATGGTCAATCAATAATAAAATGCCCTCTTAAGCATATAAATGTACATATTCATTAGCCATTAGGATTTAAATAATTCATTTATAATTTAATACAAGTATATAGTATATGGAATGAAAAGGAATATATGCATAAAGAAATTATTATAGATAGGTAAGGAAAGAAGAAAGATATGGGAAAGTTGGAGACAGCAAGGCACGTATCTTTGGACCCATTATAAAGTATATATATAGTAAGTATTATCAATACATTGATGTCAATTGTCAAATAAAAAGATGAAATATATTTTGGAATTATAAAGTTCTTTTCTTTGTAATTTCATTAGAAATTCATTGGAAATTCCCCCTTTCTACTTCTTTTTTTCATTTTTAATGCCCACTTGCACCTTTTCTTGGGGTTATTTTTGCTTTTTTTTTCCTTGTTTACAGTTAGTACTACAAAATATACTCTTCAATATAATCGTATATAAGACTTCTTTTTTTTTTCCCTTCTAAATTTTCTTTTTGTTTCTCTATAGTCATCATCACTTGAAGGTGATCTGTTTTTCGTATACTTTGGGTCCTTTTTTGCTGTTCTTTTTTTTTCACTTAACACCTATTTTCTATAGGGTTTTCTTGTTTAGGGTATCTTTGTTGGGGGAATCTAAGGTGAGTTGGCGCTGTGGAAATCTAGTAGTATAAGGTTTTTGATAGAGAAGAAGAAAGAAAAAAAAAAAAAAACCTTGTATTGATTGAAGAAGTTGTTGTGTTAGAGGGATTGATGTGATTGCCTCACTCTCTCCATAAATTATTTTTTTGTGTCACCCAACGGCTCTTTTCTCCCTTTGTCTCCCCTTTTTCCAGTGTATTTTTTTGGCTTTTAGGTGCCGATTATCGCCTGGCCTTCTTTCTTTCCCCTTTTAATTTTCTATATTTATCTCTTCTCTGTCTCTCGGCTGTGTTTTGTTTTGTACTGTTATGTCTCAGCCGGGGCCAAATAAGAATATGGCGGGTGATTACAATTACAATGTTACAGCAGGGTTTGGTGACACGACTTACACCAAGATCTTTGTCGGAGGTTTGGCTTGGGAGACCAAAAGAGATGCTCTCAAACGTTATTTCGAGCAGTTCGGAGAGATTCTTGAAGCTGTTGTTATTAATGATAAAACCACAGGAAGATCAAAAGGCTATGGCTTTGTAAGAACACACACGTCCACATGGGTCTTCTTTCTCTTGCTTTTTGTCTTCTTTTTTTTTTAATTTTTTTTATTATGGTGTGTAATTAAGGTAACGTTTAAGGATGCTGATTCGGCGATGAGGGCTTGCCATAATCCATTTCCTGTCATAGATGGAAGGAGAGCCAACTGTAATCTTGCTGCTTTTGGTGCTCAAAAAAACCGTCCAACTTCTGCTTCTCATCAGCATGGTAAGAAAATTTAACCCTTTTCAGAAATGAAACCAGACATAAATTCTATGTTGGGAGTTGATGTTCGGGATGATTTTTCATCTGCATATATGTTTCAGACATAAATTCTCCATTTATTGCTTTGTGTCGGTTTGTATATGTTTTGCCAACATACTATTAGTTACAGGCATGGAGAAACTTAGCCCACCAAGTACTCGAGTCATGGCACCAACCATTACCGGTACTCCGGCGGCATTTTACCGTCAACTCATCCCGCAATTTGCATTTCCCTATTCGGCTTACGGGTACATATCTATCCATCCATCCATCAGATTCATATATAATGTTTGAAAACTTGTTTGATTTTAAATGCTGTCCCATTAACATTTTAGGTATCCTGGTTACACACAAGACATGTATTCAATGGTTAGTATAATTTAACTTCCAAATTATGCAGAATTTGTGGTAATTCTCAACTGTAAATAGAATGTTATGAAATTCTTGCTTTTAATTTGCAGAATCATTACAATGTATATGGAGGGCAACAATTCCCATCAGGATCCCCTGGAGTCTACTTAAGTTACTTCCCATTCTATTTACAACATGGACAGAGCAGCCCAACTCCGTATCCTAAAATCACTCACTACCCTTCTAATTCATCTCAACAATACCGTGCAATTGGGAGCTTCACACTTCCTCCTCCGCCCTCTCCAACACCACTCGCAGCTGGTTGAGTATCCATAAATCTTCTATTTATTAGTAATTCCTTACTTTGGGATAGATTTTATTGTAATAGCTTCCTATAACTTGGCAATGCAGGTGGAAATCCAGCCACAGCAGATCATGTTGCTACCGGCTCGCCAGGAACTGCTGCCTCTGCCCAGAATTCATCAGTTTAATGGCAGAGACTTGCAATTTCTTCATAACAAAACCAGTAGGAACAAACAAAGAAGTTAGCTGAATATATATACATTCCATATATAGTCAGAAAAGAAGGGGAAGAGCATGCAGGTTTTACAGTATTTTTTTTCCATTTTCACAATCATACTATAATGGAAAAAAAACAGAGAAGCAATGATCAAGACTAAATGACAAATCACAAAACCAATTTATTAATTTTAGCTTTGTAATTTGGATATAGTATATCTATATATTGTACTATTCTTTCTGACACGCCACAATTTAGAATTTACATTTTACACACTTTCTTCTAATTACCCATTTTAGGAATAAGCATTTTCTTCCTTGAATTCATGTCTCAGAATGATCCTATATACTGTTTCTTATCTTACACGTATAACTACCAAACTATACATTATTGATGGAATTCGTAAGATTTTGTAGATTTATTCTGTTTTCTTGTTTGAAAAGCAATGATGGGTCTGAATTATTTGAAAGAGAGTGCTTAGCTTTGGGTTGCTTTGCTTGTCAGTTCACCATGGTTTCCCTTCGTTTTGCAGTAATTGTGGAGTCACTGTCTCCCTTGTGTCGCATGTCTATAAAGTGACCCAAAAAAAGTGTTTTAATCTTTCACATTCCTTGGCCAATTATCTTTCCATCCTTCCTCCACCTTTTGTATATTCACCAGAAAATTCAAGAAGCATGTCGAGAATCCAAGAAAAATGCCACACAAAACTGACTAATTATTGAGCATAAATCTAAATTTGATTGTAATATATTCTTCAGATGCTGCGTAAGAAAAAGACCCATTAGGCAGCGAATCCTGGACGGGAATGATTGATAAAATTATTATATAGGTCCACTCGAGATATATACTCCACCAGCTAAAGGCAAATACCATCTTTTTGAGTTCTCAAAACAAGTTTGTGGCTTCTGGCTATTTTATTTTTAATGCTTTGATTTGATTGTCTATAAAATCTGTCTGGTGAAAATGAGGCACTTATATTAACAAACCGACCAAAATTTATATCTTTAGCAAAGTCCAATTTCAGACGTCAAAATAAGGCAGATTTGGTAATCTGATAGTTTGTTCCAAAACAAAATTTGATTTTTGGACACTTCTCTAATAATTTTGCTTGGTTTTTAGCCTTAATTTAATGCACCTATCCAACAGTAGTGACAATCTAGTTAACTATAAAGCATCAAGGCATCAAAACTTTCAACCACAAAAAAGCAGAAAATTTAAATCATAAAGAAACACAAGGGATTGTCTTCTAAATTTTTCAGTTGTTAGATAAAGCCTGAACAAGCTGTCTTTAGGGATCACCCCCGGAAACAGGATTGTAAATATGAAACATAAATTAACATTCATGTCCTCAAAATCCTGGTCCAACTCTACAAGCTACATAAAACCAGCCATGATTAACCCCCTATAAGTAACAAAGATACTGAGCTAAGACGCAGGGACGAGTTGATAAACACTTAAACGCCAAATGTACCTCGAATATACCACTGTATCTATGTATGTATGTGTAAATATATATATGGGCAGTTGATCAGTTCAGGAGAAAGAAACAAGCAAAGATGGCTCAGTGCATTGGAGAGTGCATTGGAGAGTGCATTGGCGAGCGGATAGCACGGGGTCGAACCGGTGTTTTTGATGGGCTTACCCTGAAATATAATCCCAGAAGATTAGTAAAGAATTGAATTTTACAAAACCAAAATGTAAGACATTGGCTCAAACAAGAAAACAAAAAAATCAGACAAGCTAACCTTATCGGTTGTGATCCCAGAACAGCACCACTGCAGTTGAGGGCTGCAATCGCACTTTCAGCCTGCAAGAGTGAACAAGCAAAAAATAAGATACACACATCAGGTTTGCACAGTTATTTATAATTTAAAAAAAGGGGCCAAAATTATGAGAAACTCCATCAAACTTGTTGCAGCAGTCATTCAACAACAATCACAAGGAAAATTTACAAATATATTTCTCCACAGCAACATATAAACATAAACTGGATTTCCATTCTATTGGTAAAATTAATCCGGCTAAACAGCTATATTAGGTTTGTAGCAAAAAATGTTGAATGCTTTGGTTATTAATTGACTGGATATGAGAAAGGGAATGCAATGGTGTAACAGCTAACATCTCAGTTCAACTATGACACTTTAAATAAGCAGCAATGCAGCAAACTAGAAATAGAACTTAAAATTGGCCTTGTAGATTAAATTACATATGAAAGAAGAGTTATCATGCACTTAGTCTCACTTGCTTAACTACAGAAGCACAACTCAACTGGTAGAACAAAGTACAAAATATTCCAAGACAAATAAAACCAGCAAACAGATCATAATTGGTCTTAACAGTTGCACAATGAGCTGTAAAGCCCCTTCAAATGACCATAGTCATTAAGAATACATTTCTGTATCATCTCCATCTATCAGTTTAAGATGATGCAGATAGAGAAGGCACCAATCAGACAATCAGGACAATTATTACAGAACCGTTCATTCCACGACATGATTCTTCTAAATCAACTAAGGACCCAAGTCGACAATGTAACTTCCATATTAAAAATACATTTCTGTATCATCTCCATCCATCAGTTTAAGATGATGCAGATAGAAAAGGGACCAATCAGACAATCAGGAAAACTATTACAGAACCGTTCATTCCCACGACACGATTCTTCTAAATTAACTAAGGACCCAAGTTGACAATGTAACTTTCATATACTTCACATCCTACAAACCAATTTCAGATAATGGGACCAAGCAAGAGATACAAAATGAGGCATAATGTCGAAAGCAAAACTGGAGAAACTAAATGAGCTCGCTCTCCTGAAGAGGGTTTAGGCGTTTAGCGCCATTACCACTTCATCCACTGAATGATTGAAATCAATAAACCCCCACAAATTAAAAGATCAGAAAGACTTGGAATACCCGAGAAAGCATCATAGTAAATTATTCATGTAAAGAAGTAGCTAGATAATGTCGGAAGGAAATAGGCCACACCATTGTTCATCGTAAAAGTTACAGCAAATAAGCTCTGAGGTTATACTACATTGAAGAACGCTTTCAATTTGAGAAAGAGCAATAAAAGTAATCCAATCTATTAACATAAAAGCAAATGCTACATTTCAGTGAACAAAGATGGAAAGAGAGTAAATACCATTGCGAACTCAACAAAAGCAATACGAGTTGCATGATGGTAGTCTCCCAATAGCCTCAAGCGGTGAACCTACCAAATAGAAAAATGTTCGATAAGATATCAGAAAATCTAATATAATTAGACTAGCAGCATTTGTAGTAGGTTAAAAGAAAACTACAAACCTCTCCACAAACTGATTCAAAGAAAAGCTTGACTTCAGCTTGAGTAACCTGTATCAACCGAACAAACAAGCCAGAAATCATTGCTCCTGTCGTTGATCACATATAAATTCACGAAAGACAATGGACACAATAAACTACCTTCTTGTCTATGTTTGTACAATAAATAGTCCTTGTGCACATCTCCCTTTCATCCTCGGACTGGAGCAACATTCAAAGCCAAGTAATTAAAATTAAGAACGGATATCAACATGACCGATTCAGTTTCCATAACTTACACACAACTGTGAATAAAGTTCATTCATCATAAATATGCTTTACCTTGGGTAAATAAGTCGGGTTAACAGGTGCAATTGCTGTCTTGGAAGGCAGCACTCGTACAGGGTAATAACCAAGCATAGTTCCAGACAAATTCAAAGCAGCCCTCGCATCCTCTACAAGAACATTGAATCGTCAATGCTGTACGATGAGGGCAGATATCAATGCTTACCAAATGCATGACTTGCATATACCTTCTTTATAGAACTCTACGAAAGCAAATCGGAGAACAGAGTTGGGATCACCGCATATACGACAATCAACAACCTTTTCGCCAAAATAACAGGAAACTGATTAGTATAACGAACCATCCCAGTTAGTTGTAACGGTAAACTAAAAATTTAGTATTAAATATGAGAAAAAAAACAAGTAATATTACCGGTCCACAGCTCAGAAAGAGACCTGCAAGATGCTCCTCGGTAACCTATACAATAGACATAATATATCAGTAAGAAATCAGTGCAAAAACAAAGTAAAACCAAGGAAAAAAAAATCAAAGAGTGAAAATGGCACCTGTAGATCAATATCAGATACATAAACAGTCTTCCTAATTGCATCCTCTCGCTGTGCCATACTAGTCCTATTATTCAACCTTCTCTTCCCTTGGCCAAAGTTATTCCTCTTCTGAGTAAAAACGAAAAGAGAAGATCAACAAAAACAACCACCATGAAATTGTAATAAAATAAATTTGAGAAAATCCCCAAGCTTGCCCTGACCTTGGACATGGATGGTCATAGCAACCTACCTTGCTCCTAAACCATTTTTTAAACAAAAAAATAAATAAATAAACCAAATTAAAAGAAAGAAAAGGGAAGTAACATACCCTTCTATTGTTATGTCCCTTGGCGTTGCCAGAATCAGCTTGCAATACAAAATTGTCAGTGCTATATCCAAACCCATTCTCAAAAAAGAGGTTGTTTTGATCATGGATGTCCATAAGATTATGATGATGATGGGCAAGGGAAGGAGGTACAAATTCCTCAGCCATAGGGTTAAGCTTAGACAAAATATCAGCCAAATCCCTCATCTCTTTCTTGAACATTTCACCATCACCCCCATTTTCCACATTGCTAAACCCATTAAACCCAGCAGTCTTGGTCTGCTGCTGATTCTTTTCATTAAACCCATTTTGCATCTGATCATTGCCGTTGATGGCTGCTGCTGGCTTCTCCTGTTGAAAGTCGGCTTCTTTAGTAGCCTTAGCAGCAGCAGTCACTGAATCAGTCCAGGTTTTCGATTTATCTTGATCGTTAACCGCATTGGAGTCGGACGATACTACAGTGTTTTCCAAATTTTGACCCGATGACCCGATTTTCGCCCCAGCATTCTCAGCAACCGCCATAATCAAACCAAAACACTAACGCTATAAAAATAAATGGTCTTTTTCTGATTCCTCTGCAAACAAAAAAAATCCCATCTTTACTACTCTTGCTTATTAAATGATCCGAAAAACAGAAACCCAGAAAGCAAAAGCAAATAAATTTAAAAAATAAATAAATAAAAAGAGCTAAAGTAGTTGTTTTTGTTGTTGTAGTTGTTAGAAGAGCAACGTACCTGCCTTATCTAAATGGCTTCCATGGATGTAAAAGCCAAACCCACCTCAAAGATCGTCACTTTATGTAAGAAAAATAAAAATAAGAAAAAGGAAACAAAGTCTGCAAAATGATGGAGGAAATGGGTAAAACAAGAGAACAACTCTCTTTTTTCCTTTCTATATATCTTTTTCTGGCTTCTCTTTATATATTTCAATATTTCGTCAATATTTATAAAATATAAAAAACAAAAAATATTATTATATATTGGTTAGAGTGATGATTCTGTAGATGGATAAAGAGAGCTTTGGAGAGAGAAAGAAAGCTGATGAAATGAAAAAGAAAGAAAAATAAATAGGAAAATGGTTTGGTTGTTGTCTTCTTTGGATCGTTCGTCCGTTTCTGCTCTGCTCCTCTGCCTTTTAAGACCTTCTTCACTACGTCCCAAAGTTTTGATTTTTTACTTTGTCAAAGTTTCATTTTTTTTTCCCTTTTTACAATTACATTACATGCCCTCTATTTAATTAATTAATTAAAATAATAACAATTATCTGAATTTCCATTTTCATTCCTTCTTTTTTCTTCTGTAATCCCATTAATACCCTTCTATGCTCAATTCATTCATAAGTCTCTGTACTCTCATGATGATATCCAAATTTTTATGTTCTCGTGTGTTTTTCTGGTAAGTTACCTTAAAAGGATTATAATTAATCTTTAATAATGAAATTTCTCTTCCCATTCCTCAATTAAATTGTCAATCAAGGATAAATGCCTTCCATTTGCAGGGAATTTAATGCTCGGATTGAGCATTGTTAATGTAGAATAGAGTTTTTCCTATTCTGAATTTGCCGCAATCTCAAAAAAAAAAAAAGAATCTGAATTAGTCGAATTTAACTGGGTTACCAAATATATATAGGGATTTGTATTAAAAAATTATTACTAATTAAAGGAGGAAAAAAGATACGATAGAATAAGGGAAAGAGTGAATATTGAAGATCTGTATGTAAAACCAAAAAAGAAAAAAAAATGTAGATTTTTATATACAAAATAAGTAAATATTGGACGATGTCAATTCTATGAGAATGAATAAGAATTACATTTATTTAACTTAAAAATCTGTGATTTTTTTTAAAAATTTTTGAAAGGATGATACCAAACAGATTTGTAGGGAAATTAAGATAATTTAGAGAAACTAATTTGACGAGATATATGCCCCTAAAATAAGTAAACCTTGTTTTTTTCTTTCAAGCAAGCAAAAATAGGAAATGGCAAAGACAATGGATGGATTGATGATGATGACTAGGAAATGATAAAATGCGGACGCATTTATTCTCATCAGAAAATCAAAATGATAGTATATCACTTCGATGGTGACACGTGTACTATGGCATCTGACTTTTTTTTTTTCTTTGATCCGATAAAGTTACAGTAGCCGTCATTATCCACTGCGGTGACAGACATCGAATTTTTTCTATTTCTTCTCATTTTTTGGTTTTTTTTTGGTTTTCTTGAGAAGGGCATCATACGTACTACAACCAATTGATACCTAGGCCCCACACGAGCTGATGTACCAAAAAAATGCCAAAAATTAATCTGCTTCAATTTTGATGCCCACGTGTCCCTCTTGTTTGTTAAGTTTTGATTGGGTTGTCAACAAACGAAAACGCCATCGTTTTCGGACGTTGTGTTCTAGATTGTTCATCTAATCTTCAACCCAGCTCGGAGGAAATTGAAATCAGGAAGAAGATAGATAATAAATAATTAAACTTTAATCACATGTTCAATTTGAACTCTACAAAACCAAAAGTCAGAATTTTATCATGATGTTCTTAATCTTATCTTTAAAAAAAAAAATTATACGTAAAAGAGAAAATTCTTTGGTCAGACAACTTTTAGTCAACTTTTTTTAAATTTGTGTAAATTGCACATTAGAGTAATATAATACGTTTTGATTTACTAATTAAAATCGTCATAGAATTTCAATTTGTGGTTTAATTAGGAGTATTGAATATTTGATTAGGCCGACATTGGATGGTCAATAAGTACCAAATTTCTGCACCATTTAAAAGTTTGGATTAGGCCAAATTAATCAATGATTTGAAAATCCTAAACCACTATTGTCCCAACCTACCATACAAATACTACGAATTGTTCCGTCTCATACATATGTATATATATTTTTTTTAAATTCAAAGTAGAGGCTATAGTTAGGAAAAAAATTACAAATATGGAATCCACACATTTTGATCTCCTATCCTACATGTATATATTCTTAATTGCATATATATTATATAATTATTATTATCATATAAAAAATAAATATAAGAAAAAAAATGAATATGGAGTTCGGTATAAATGATTCATATCCATTCAAGAGTTGGATTTTTCACAAATTTTAATTTGAACCTAGGGTCAGTATACCTAAAAAATCTAAAGAAAAGTGAAATTTCCAAAATGAAGATGATTGATTAAGTAGTTAACAAAACAAATGTCATCGTAATTTCTCTAAGCTCAATGGACCACCATATAATTATCATAATGGAACGCATAGTAGATGGCTGCGGATTGTTTGAGTGTAAGCAGTTCAATGTTTTAACTATTTCATATTTAAATCATGTGAATTTAAAAGAATAGATACTAGGAGAACTTTTTGTGGCATTCAAAGTAATTTTACTCTGCATTAGTCGAAGTTTAATATGGTTACTGGATGGAGGAGTATATTAAAAATAAATAACTTTTTTTGTGTAATGGACAAGATGAACTATTATTGTTGTCATCGGACATCCTATCTCATAGTAGAGTGTTGAACTTTTAATTTCAATAACTAGAATTCGATCTTTAATTGTCTGAAATAAAAAAAAATCAAAATATTATTGGAAAAATGAAATACATAATATAATATTTTATTATTTACCCAAATCATTAAAAAATCAGATAAATTCGAAGCTATATTTTTTTGCCTGGCCATTGATTTTGTAAGTAGGACCACCAAAGTGAAGGGGCATTTTCAACCTCTTAATTACCCATAAGTTCATACAAATGGTCCCGTCATTGCCACTCAAAAAACATGTCTTATTTTTTATGTTTTTAGTAAATTTTTTTGGTCCATGTTGTAGTAACTTGTAAGGTGTAACAGTCCAATGTTTGGGTGGGACACATGAAAATGACTTTGATTATGATTGCCTGTTTTCCCGTCGAGATACAATGCGTTAATTAATTAATGGGATCGTAACTTTCTTCATTTCACTCCTTTGATTTGGGCATTGTTAGCTCAATTAATTTTCCATGTCATATGATTTAGAATTTCTCTTAATTTATTACTAACATATTTTTATCTAATCCTTATATTTAGCGGAAGTTAATTATAATTAAACAATGTTAATATAGACCTAATATAATGGTCCCCTAGATTGATTAACATTTTCTAATGCGTGTTTAAATGAAAAAAATATCTGATTTGCATTTATCACAATTACTGCCTGCAAAAATGCATGCATGCACCGTATTAATTAAATACATTTGAATAAATTTTGCCTAAAAAGTACAAAAAACTAAATTTATCTAGACCTTAGTCCTTAGCAACAAAACTTTTAACATCAACTCAAAACCAATGCTCATGGAGTTGAGTGGAATTATGGAAGAAACTCGATATGCTTGAGTTAAAATAAAATATTATCAATATCCGAGTTGTTAGTTTAATTGGTGAGTGCATCGTATTTAAAAAAAATAAAATATTATCAGATTCAAGTTGTGTGAATGAAAAAAATACTAAATATTAAAAGAATTTTCATCCGTTCAAGATTCTGGCAAAAAAAAACTCTTAATTTATTTTCTGGCAAAAAAAACTCTTAATTTATTTATTTATCTGAAAAAAAAAACACTTAATTCATCGAAACCTAATATAAAAAGTGGTAATCTCCAAATTTTTCCTTGGTCTTGTTTCTTTTTCTTACAAGGTTCGTTAAAACATGTCTGTCTTAAAGTCCAAATTGTGGCACTGAAATATTCATGGCTCATTTCCCAACTCTGTCCTGCCATGGAAAGCAACTGAAGAAGCCTGAATACTCCTTAACATATAAAACAAGAAGAAGAAGAAGAAGCACAGCCTCATCAATTATCAGCAATGGTAGCCATTTTGACCCATCAATAAATTGGTGAGGCAGTTTTTGGTATTATTGGAGTTAATAGTACTAGTATATTTAAATTAAAAAATAGGACATACCTAACCATTTGTAGATATAATAATATATAATAATAAGATAATATCAACAATAATGCAATGAGTTTTTATTAATCAGTCGATCTAAAAGATTCTAAACCCAAAGAAAAGCAACAAAGTGGCAGCACAATTTCCACATTTTTCATCAATGTCAATTATTATGATTCTCAGTACAATTTTTTGGATATTTTCGCTATTTTTAGTGATAAAAACAAAATGAAATCAACATCTCTATCTCAATAGTTTCCATGAGGTCTCATCTCAAGTCTCAAGAAAAAAAGCATGTGCTCATTTATAATTTGCATGGTTCATAAAATGTCATAATCATTTATTGTCATAAAAAGGGTGAAAAACATGTTTTTTTTCTATAGACTATAAACAAATTGGAATCTTGTGTTTTCCCCAATTCTCATCTACCGGTAGTTTAAGTGTTGAACTTGACCTAAAAATAAAATAAATACTAATAATAACTAGTAGCAAATTTAATAGTAACATAAGAGAAAACAAGAAGATGTCAACACATGATTGCTTTCCATTCAAATATTGCCCCAAGATTAAAATTTTCTCGTTTGAATGTTGAATTTCAGCCTGGATTTTATTCATTTACTGTTGAAACATATTCTTCTGACCTGTTCTCCACGGCACCCTGTATCTTTGAATGAAGTTCAAGACCATAAATCCTCACCAAAATACAAGTTTCTTTCTGGCAGATGAACCCTTTTCTTGGGCTAAAACGATAGGGAAGGTAAAAAAAAGAAAATAATTGTTTAAGAGGATGAGACTAGAAAGCTATGTTTCACACGAACTTCATGATGGTGAGTAGATGATAGTCATGTTCCTCAGATTGCTTACGTTGCCGTATATAATATCCATCTATTCAAAGTAAAATGACTAAGAAAGTCTAGACTAGGTTAATAGTGTATAATGATTACTTAAAAACAATATACAGATGACATTTAGCATACAGATTATTACACTGGGAGTGGGGATAGAAGAAATTCTGGCTGCAGTCTCTGCAGCAATATGCCGCAAAAGGGGCATAGTGGTTTTGATACTTGTTTTAAAAGGGATGACAAACTAAAATCTAGAGAATATTGGGTCATCATAAAAAGAGTCTCAGGTGCAAGATTGGAAGTCCATCTGTGACAACACTTGCAGAGCCATAAAGGAGTAGTAGGGCAAACCTGCATAGAAACAGCACACCTTGGTAGTTTATGCCTCTGCTCATATACGCCATTGCTCTGTGTACCCTTGCAAATGGCAGATTCTGGAGAATCAAAAGGCACTGGTGCTGAACAATGGCTGCATTTCTCTTCTTCATTGAGTTCAATGCTGTTGATCCTTTTTTTTGCTACATCAATGTTGTTGATCCTGCTATTTAAGAAATAAAGATTAATAAGGAAAGAGTAATTCACACGTCTAATATGTCACCTATCACGATAGAACTATCGAAATCACTTATATCGAGTATAAGAGAAAAGAAGCAATTGCCTCACAAAAAGAAAAAACCAAAGAGCAGCACCTCTTGCAGGTTTTAATCTCTGGTGCAAGGACTCTTAGTTGCTCGCGTACATGACGACTCTGTGCAACCCACTGCTTCATTTGTGCTAAACCAACAGGATGCCAATATCCAGGCTTGGAAGAATAGGTGGCTGAATTGGATCCAAGACTTTTATAAGCAGAAAAACTAAAACTCACAAGCCTCTCTCGAAGTTCTCTTTCACTGCTTGAAAGTAACTCTATCCATAAGTTAAGTTGACTATTTTCAGCACAATCAGCCTCATCTAATCCTCCTAAATCCAACAAGTTGCTGTTTATTTCATCTGCCTTCAACTCCGATAGTATCACCCTTCTGCAAATAATGTTAAGGGTATGCAACTGGCGTGAAGAAGCTTTATTAATACATTTACACACATGGGGCAGAACCTTTTCAATAGCATGCTCCACTTGCGAATCCGCAAATGAAAATGAAAGCCACTTAACCAGGATATGGTCTACATAATGGGGCGCAGACCGCTTGAAGGACAATAATGCTGCTGTGATATCCCAAAGAACCAAAGGCTTATCCAAATTTTCATAGAGTTTTAAAGACCATAAAATATTGGACTCCCAATTAACAAGATCCTTCTCTGAAAACCCAGGAAAGGCTTCAATGTCAAACCCAGGCGATGTATTTGACAAAATGTCCTTTTGTTGGCCACCAATCCAGAAAAATTCAAGAGCAGCCTTCTGAAGCCTTGGCAAGTCAAAAGAAAGTCAATTATAGAAGATAGCATTGTAAGTTAAAGAAACAAAAATAAGCAGTTCTGTTGCTTTGGCCCTTATCTGTCTAAAGTTCTTTATGGCTGCTATTTTAATGATGAACTTGATTCTTGTAAAGTTAAAAGTGCTATATTTGCTCCTACAAGAGTAATTTTTTTTTTAATATAACATAAATAAAAGATTTAAGAAACAGTTTCATACCTTGCCTCATACATGTGGTCCAACTGATTAACATCAAAACTACGAACCTACAAAAATCAAACAGATTGAGTCTTTTGATCTATAAGATGTATACATGTTATAAATGAAATACTGAATAAACAGCATCATCTCATAAATACCTGCAATCACTTTCACCAATAGACATTACACTAAGAAAATCAAAGCAGTTACACCATAATGGTCTACCAGAAAACATAAAGCTTATATTTAGAAGTGATAGCCCTCAAACATCAGCAACATAATTAACCAACTTAACCACCATGATATATTCTGTAAGGAGAGCATGAAATGATAATGGAATATCATTATACCATCAAATAGTTCAATATGATTTCTTTGGTATACACACACACACACACACACACATATTTGTCTTTGTAGTTGTAAGAAGATAATAATGATAATGCTGATGCTGATGCTTCATACTAGAAAAGAGTACGCTCAAATGAGATATATGGGGGAGAATCTATGAGTTCCGCAATGGTTCCGACAGAAAGCCAAATAAGAAAAAGAATAAAGAATTTAATAAAGAGAAAATCTAGGATGGAAAGAATGTTATAAATCTGCAATCTAAGAAGCCATGAATAATGTATTTTCTGGATGAGGATACAAACAAATTTGAAAGCAGCAGCATAGCAACAAGAGTGAGATAGATTAGAGAAATGACATCATACCATAGCAACAGCAAGATTACTAGGTGATACCACCAGTCCAAGGCATGAAATAAAAACATCTGGGAGCTGCAATCATGTTCATCACATTTCAGAAAATGAACACAGAAAAAGGGGTAAAGAGACCAGCAAGGCTGATATCGTACATCACTGAAGCTCCTCAGCCCAGGAGAACTTGATGGAATGGGCACTTCAGTGAGGGAATCTCCATGTAAATTCCAGCAACGAGCAAAATTATCCTAATATCCACAGAGTAAAGTAAATGAAACAAGACAAAAGTGTGAATTAGCTCGTCCAGAACAAAGCTACTCATAGCATTGCATTTTATCTTATATGCCTGCACATCAAGAGTAATGTTAATATGTTCACCAAAAAAAAAAAAAGAGTAATGTTGATACATATTACAACTTATAGTTTACAGTACTAAAATTTTCAACCTGAAATTTCCACCTTTTGCTAGATAAAGACTTGGAACTAATGACTCAGGAATAGTATCTGGTAAAAGGTCTAAAGAAGTTAATTAATTAACCATTTAAGGAAAGACAGATAAGTGTTCGTGCCACTGAAACTTGTATACAAGAGAAGTGCGTAATGGGCCTAAATGATGTTGTGAAATTGGTATGTTAATGGGCCTAAATGATGTTGCTCAACTTCTTAACCCACACAGTTAATGTATAGCTAGAGGCTTCAACAAGGCAGAAATGCTAACTCTAATTAACTTGCAAACATGGACCGTCTACTAGAGTTGTTATCTTTAAGACATGTCTAGACAGCAAAGAAATACGGCAACATAATTAGCTAAAATGTACAGCTAACAGGATAGATGGGTTGGCTCAATTTTAAAATGCCAACAGTAGCCACCTATATGATCTCTATACATAATAGAATTAACAAGACATTAACAGAAATATACTAAACATTAAGAAGAAATTTGTAAGAGTTTATACCTGGCTGCAGCTGTACAAAAAATATCCATCAAAAGCCCAAGCTAAACCAGTAACCTGACGACATTTTGTCACATAAATCAAGGAGGGGACGCAGCAAAAGGGAGAATGGACAAAAAGGCAGAAACTTACAACTTGGTCATGGGCATCATATGAACCACCTGTTTTAAACTTTTTTCCAGATGTGTCTCCTATCCATAGTTCAAAAGCCCCAGATCCTTTTCCAACCGCCAAGAGCATTTTTTGAAGCGACAGACTAGGCATAAGTGAAAGCACAGAGACTGGGACGGCATTCATATTTATAATCTGCTCAGAAAGTTAGAAATCAGATAGAACCTATTGACTAATATAACCAAAAAAAAACAAGTAATAAAGTTTTAAGAGCTTACCTCCTCCAATAAATAAAACGGAGCATTATTGACTTCTGATGATTTTAACAATTCCTGCCCATGCCCTATCCAGATCCTTACACTATAAAAGTGAGGATGAAAAAAGTGTATCAGAAATGGAAAATAACCTTTTAGATTCCTGTTAAGGATAAAAGAGAGATGATTTGAGAAGACGGTACGTTTCATTGTTAGAGGTACTTTTTAGCACAAATTTTCCAGACTAGAACTGATATTAAAAGAACAATTTTATCTAACTAAAGAAAGTTATAAATCATCACAAGAAAAATCCATCAATGTTGTTTGTATCTCATTTCTAAAGAGTTTGTATTTGACTTATAAAGTAGAGAAAATGTAGACCTGCAAACATCTCTGATACCCATTAATAGAAGAAATTTTAATAGCATACCTAACTCACCTCCCGTCAGAACTCCCACTAGCTAATAAAACTTGAGGATTTGAAGAATCAGAAGAAGAAAGCAGGGCTAAACTTATTGTGGTCACCCAGGAATTGTGTGCCTGAAGGATCCCAATGAGCTCCACAGCATTAGAGACCTTACTCTGCTCTATAGTGTAGCATTGTGGTGCGTGAATTCTCCAGCATGAAATACCAGACTTTGCACCAACTGCCAGCAGAGAGAACTGGTTGGATGAATTATTTTCAGGAACTGGACATGTTTCAGATGATAATTTGAGCAGTGGAGACCAGGCAACAATAAGTGATGATAGCATTGCATTACGTGAAGCATATTGATCTGCAGTTATCAAAGGTAGGCTAGAATTTTCAGGTATTCTTTTGGCATATCTTCCTCTAGATTTAATAGCAGGAACGGTCTGACATGAACTTTTTCCTATCAGCCCACCAGATTTACTGTTTAGCGCCTGAAAATTAAGTTACAAGGAGCAGAGATAAGGTCTTGCGGGCATTTGATACGAAACCAGATGCAAAGTAGCTTTTAGATTTATACTGAGCAACTTACTAAACAGGATATTACTATTAGGATTAACTAGTTAAAAAAAAATGCTAATTGCACAACAGAGAGATGGAGAGAAAAAGAAAACTATTTTTGCACGAAACCAGACCTTGGGAGGACACGGTCCCTCTGCATTGGAGGAACCGCTGGGGCCAGCATTGACATCCTTGCCTTTTTTATAACATGATAGCTGGTCACAAGAAGTTTCTGAGCCAAAGTTCCTGCTCCAGAGTCATTTAAAAAGAAAGTTAAGCATCTTAAATTATGTAATACAAGGAATATCTCATGCAACAGCAAGAGACTGGGGGAAGACTAAAGCTTAAACAACCACAGGTACTCATAAATATCTGTATGCATTAATGTCAGTTCTGTTTTTTGCTTGATCTTGTTTGCAGCCTGATCACAAACAAAATCCTACTTCTTCTCCTTTTGATCCTTCCTTTAGTAAAAACCTTTAGGCTATACTGTCCTAATTTTGTAGCTTAAATCTGGTAGCATACTTGGTCTAACGCGGATCCTTTTTTTTTTTTATTTACTTATTTATCTGTATGCTTATGCAAAGGGAATGCCTTTTTACCTAATGCCAGATGTATTTACTCTTTTTCGCTTGTGCCCCTTTTCTAAAACAGAGTCCGGTGGACCATCAAGAGAACCATGGTCTGGCCCTGGCACCTAGTAGGAGAAGAACAAAGATTGTTAAGGTTGACAGATCAATAAACCAAAAAAAGAAAAAAAAAACATAAATCAATTTAGGTAGCCAGCTAACGCAAGCTCAGTTCATTGATAGATAAAAAGACTTACATGAGAAATTTCAGAGGGAGGAATGTCTTGTTCTTCAAAACTAATACTTTCCAGATAATCATAAAGTCTATCTGTAATATCCCAAACCTACAGAAAATATGAAGAAAAGCAAATTGTAGAAGACTATTGCATACGAGTAAAATGAAAAATACAAATTAAGGTTTAACATGTTGCTTCTTATATCTCTACTATCTATGAAATTTCAATCTCCACTAGAAAAAAAGTATGTGGAATCGTTGATACAAAACTACATTCAATGATTCCTTCTGTTTTATTATGGTAGTCACCACAATGCAAACAAAGTACTCAACCTCACTGGCTTCAAAATTTCTTGGATAACAACAACATTCAGACCAAAAGGTTTATCCCAATTCTCAAGTACATACCTCTATCCATTCAGCAGAGAAATCACAAAAGGGAGGGCAATAAAGCTTTACACGTCCTTCTGTAGTGCACACAGCCAGCAAGCACCTATATTGAGTTAGATTAGCAATTTAAAACACCAATATGCAGAAAAGAAGGGACAATGTAAAGACATCATTACAGTTCTTACCCAGCGTTAGGAGCCATTCCAAGATTAGACCATGAAATTGATCGTACACAGACACGAGGCTCCCGACTTAAAGTGGTGGGTAACAAAGTGCCAGATAGTAGATCTGCAGAAACATTGAGTTAAATTACATGTGAAGTAAATGGTCAAATCCAACATTCGTTTTGCACAAGACAATTATTTGAATACCTCAATGTTTCAAGGCCTATGAAACCTTTTGAAACTAAAGTCTGGACATAAATGTAGAAACTTGAACAAGAACGTACCTTCTTCTTTTACCACCCCAATGGGGTAAGGTTCACTCTTGGGAACAGTGATCAAGCCTCGAGGTCCAAAAGGCAATGCCGGATTCTGATACAAGAATCAATTGAAATGCTTTAAAAAGAGGAACAAGATTGTCTAGCATCAGTCTTAATAATTCTTAGCAATAAACAGTGTTTCTGCAGCTTACACGAAAGTTTTCTTCTTTTTACTTTTAAGTTTTAGCAATTCTTTTCCTTCTTCTTTGGTTACCATTTTTCTCATCAACAAAACAAGAAAAAAGAAAACACGGCAATTTACCAGAATAGCAAGGATCAAGATTCCACATTTCTAACGGGCAAATATATGCACTTAACTATTTTAAAAAACTGGCTTACCAGAATGGTGACGAGGTGACCAGACGCAACGGCAATGAGATTCTCGTCGGACCAGGCGACGGAGTTCGGGTACGACGGTGAAGCCACCAGCGTTGCTGCCTGGAAACGCGAAGCCATTATTGTGCTCTACTATCAAGTGTCAGCCTTTTCATCAGCCTTTGAAATGTTTGGGAACAAATGATTAGCTGCGGAAACTGAAATCGATAATTTGGAGGGAAAAAAGATGTGACCTTGAAATTACCGTTAAGGAAGAACGAGATGGAGATCCCGGGATCAAACCCGCCGGACAGCTGATTTTTGTATTTCCTTTTCCCTTTTTAACGTCAAGTTGCAGACTTTGAGAGTGAAAAGTGAAAACCCTAGTTCGAGTCCTGACGACTGACGAGCAATTTTTAATTTAATTTCCGTTTTAACTAAACGAAGTCGTTTTTCTGCCATTTACAACGAACGACCCGGATTTTTAATTGGGCCATGTTCCGGGTTCTTGGTTCTCCAACATAAAAGGCAAGTCAAATGGGCTTTAGTTAAACCCACCCGAAGATTCGCGTCCAAATTCAGATTTTTAAGCAGGGAAGAAGAAAGAGAAACGAACCCTAGCTGAGTCTGCTAGTAAGAATTTCACCTGGCTCGACCAGAAGCTCCGTCAAGCTCCGGTTTTATTCCGTCTATAAGCCAAAGGGGCGCTAAATCGACTCTCGTCGACTTCGGTCACCTTGTCTCAGCTTTCGATTCTTCGGTACAATGTCGTTAGCTTTCTACCGCTTACAATTTTTTTTGAATTATCGTTTTATTTTGTATTCTTGATTGTCACAATGTTTCATATACTCGCGAGTAAATTGGGTTCATTAATTGGAAGCATCAAATTTTCTGGTTTAAAAGAAGGGGGGAAACTGGGTAATGTTAATGTATATCTCCAGGGGATTGTTTTTTCTTCAATGTAGTAGTTAATAGAGAGAGATGAGTGAGGAAAATGAAATGATTTGTGTGAAAAATCTTACCTCATCTGGTGACACGCATGCTTTGTTTATGATAGATGACAAGCGCTTGGACAAATAAGAGCTTTGCAATGATACATAGGGGGTATAGAAAGGGAGTTGGGAGAATCAGGGTGGAGTTTTGGGTATTGGTTTTTTATATAAAAAATTGGAGATTGTTCTTGCTCCTTTCTGAGGCTTTGGCAAAAATGTTCATGGGAGCATGAGGAGACCAAAAATATATTTCCAAAATTTGTTATAGCTTGTTGGAGCATCTTTGGAGCAAATGAGCAATGGAGCTTGTGGAGCACCGCTCACAATTGGAGGAATTGCTCACTTGGTTTGCTTCATGGTTTTTTTATTTAGCAATATCTTCTGGTTATTGTCAGAGTAGATGCAGATAATAACGGGGTATCTGCATGTAGAGTTTTACTAATTTCATAAATTGTGCGTGTGTGTGTGGGTTTTTGTTTATTTATTATTTTGGTTGTCTTTTGTGCATGCAGTGAGATATTTTTCATTTCTTTTGGTATTGGAAATGAGTGGCCGCTTCTCTCGCACAATCTATGTTGGCAACTTACCCTCTGATATAAGAGAATGGGAGGTTGAAGATCTGTTCTACAAGGTATTTGTTGAATTAGCCTTTTTTGTTTTTGGTGATGCCTTTTCCTAATATGAAAGAAAAGAATTAGTATAACTGTTTTTGTAAGTTTTTTTCCAAACACAGCATTAATCTATGTATTTTGGACTTTTGCGTGATTTGAATGCATCCATGCTGGATCTACCTGATTTACTAATTACAGCACTAATATATTTGGAGAATCTATTTACTTTTTGTTGATAGCTGTTATTGACTAGTAACACGTGTTTCTATTATACAGTATGGCCGTATTTTGGATATTGAATTGAAGATTCCACCTCGCCCTCCATGTTATTCTTTTGTTGAGGTACATTTCTCATCTCATCTTTCACTGAGGATGAATAAATAAGCAGTAAGAAATTCTTACAAACTTTTGTTTCTTATCTAGTTTGAGAATTCCCGGGATGCTGAAGATGCAATAAGGGGTCGAGATGGTTATAACTTTGATGGTTGTCGTTTGAGGGTAATAAGAGGCTCTTGTTGTTTTCATGCGCATTCTGTTGATATGCTTTTTCTTGATTGGCTTTCATGTATTGATGTAGGTTGAGCTTGCTCATGGTGGCAGAGGACAATCCTCAAGTGATCGTCGAGGTGGTTATGGTGGGGGTGGGGGTGGGGGTGCAGCTAAGTTTGGTGCCTCACGCCATTCTGAATATCGAGGTTTGTCTAGTAGTTAAACTGTGTCATGCCTGTATTCATCTATCCGGTCCGCTTTGTGCTAACATATGGTTATCCTGTACAAAAATTTTTGTGGGCCCTGCAGTTATTGTTCGTGGGCTCCCATCTTCAGCTTCCTGGCAAGATTTGAAGGTTTGAAAACTTTTAATCTCGAATTAAATTTCGGGCGTTATTAATACTGTTATAATTCTTGCCTACTGGTAAATTCTTTCCAGGATCACATGCGGAAAGCTGGCGATGTGTGTTTCGCTGAAATTTCACGTGACGCTGATGGTATGTTCCTCATTATACATGCCTTATCCCCTTGCCGTTCCCTTTGTTTCTTCTTTTCTGGTTTACATTTGGTTCAATGTTCACATGTCGAATCTGGCCTTGTTCCACCTCTGTTACCGCTAAAATGTTGCAATTTGATATAATCATTTGGGGAAGACTACGGATGTTTTGGATGTTCAAATCCATTAGAGATTAAGATCAATTGTTTGTTCCTGCTGGAATACTTCCTTGTTTTATACTTTTATAGGGCATCTAGTTTTGATTGTTTTATGTATTGTTCTCTTCATGTTTTGAATGGACTGAATTAGTTATCGTGTCTTTATGAATTTTCAAGTGAATTTGATAGTTCTTTAGGCCCTCTTGACTTTGATTAAGTTTTCATTTTGTTGGCTCTCTGTTCCTTCAGGAACTTTTGGTATCGTTGATTATACCAATTATGACGACATGAAATATGCTGTAAGTGGTTTAGAAAGATTTTTCATACCTCTTTGCCTTGAATTTGTGCTTCTTCAATGCTTGTAATCCTACTGACATGATTAAACATTCTGCAGATCCGTAAACTTCACGATACTGAGTTTAGAAATCCTTGGGCAAGAGCTTATATCAGGGTAACCAGCCCATTCCCTATTACGTTGTTACTATATCATTATAAGGATTTTTCTTTTTCCGTTGTTGCTACATTCTCATCTCATCCTCATTGTTTTTTGAATTGTTAAAGTTATAAATTTATTAAAGTTGAAGGCATAGAGGGTGTGGCGAACTTATCATCAACGCCTATAGTGTGAGAGGAGAAAGAGAAGAGACATGGGAGTACAACCATTGGTCTCAGATGCACAAACACAGAGATATTAATTATAATTTTGCATATTAAAGCAATTTAGATTAGAGTTCCATGCGACTTAGACAATAGAATAGTCCCTCTTCATAAAATTCTACAGGATTAATTACTTGCAATTATCTGTGCTTCATTTGATACCTTCTGTTTCTCCGTGGGCACTTACTGAAATTCTTAGCAGTTACTAGTGCAAAGGAGTCTGGCATTGTAACTTGACTATTTTGGCTTATTCGATCCATATATGTGAAAAAATGTTTTTCCTTCTGTTATGTCTATAATCCAGAATTTTTGAAACCAAGTTTCATTTTAACAAAGCCTATGGTGTTTATTGTTCATACATTTGAATAGGTAAAGAGATATGAGGTAAGTCCATCCAGGAGTCGAAGTAGAAGCCGCAGCAGAAGCCGGAGTGTTAGAAGAGAGCGAAGGTATAAACTCTCTTCTTCTGTTTACACTTTTTGGTTGTTTTCACCCTTTCCTATAGAAAGCTATTTAATGTATTCTGCCTTTTCCTCACCCATTTTTTCTCTCCCTATATGCAGTAAATCACGGGAACGACCTGCGTCCAAATCACCAGTTAAATCCAAATCTGCATCTCCTGTTAAGTCACCCAGGTAATTAGGGATCAATTTGCCGTTTAGCTTTTTGCTTTTTTTTTTTTTGGCTGTTTTGCTTACGTTTTACGAAACTAATTTTCTATTCATTGATGAAGAGCACGATCACGATCAAGATCAAGATCAAGGTCAAGGTCAAGGTCAAGGTCAGCATCACCTGAGAAGGTGCGTTAATTATGATTTTTGATATTTGATGCTATAATTAACCCTCATTTCAGGACTGGTATCTGTCATAATCAGAATATTGCTCCATTAAGTTATTGATTACTCACAGTAGTATGCTGCTCCTTTGAGGCACTTAAGGTTAATTTGCCAAACTCGTACATTAGTGTTGAGATAATGAATTAATCCAGAACAAAAAAAGGAAGATTATGCATTAATTTGATTAAACATGAAATGGAAAGTATACATTTTCTGATGCTAGTTTGAAGTTTATACTGGCTTATCTTACTTTTGTGGCTGATTACCTTTTCAGGCCCGATCTGTTAGCCAATAATGATCCTTAAACGGTCAAAGTGAGAACTCCAACATTGCTTGCCCGAATGGAGTTTAGAAGAAAGTTTTGTTGCCTGTCTAAACAGAGTATTATTACCAGATAAAATGTCCTTGGGGACAACCTAGGCACTAGAGGTGTTTGTTTGGTGGTAACGAGTTATTCATTTGTGTACACTGGTGGACAAAGAACCTTAGTTAAACCATTTTCTCTCATTTTTATATAACATTTATCTTTTAAACTTGATTCTTATTTTCTTGTAAGACTGCACTTTCTTGCTGTTGCTTATATTCATATGTTCATCAACAACTTGCCCTGCTTTACCAATTCATCAAGTAATTCTCGTCTTACTACATGTTTTGCTGATCATCCACCATTTTAGGTGAATGAAACCTTGAAGAAAACAAAGTTGGACATGGTTTTATAACAAAAATGACGTTAAATAAAACAAACTATACGCAATTTGGCATCGGTCCATTTAAGGGAAATAACATTGAATTCAAGACTTCACTCAAGAAGAAAGACTTCACTCAAGAAGAAGAAGTAACATTGAATTCAAGACTTCACTCAAGAAGAAGAAGTACCAATTTATTTAGGGTAATTATTTGATATACCGGCGGTGTAAATTTTTGACTCCACAAGTGGGTTGTGGAGTTGACACATGTCCATTTTTTGAATTAATTAAGTTTTAAATATTTCAATCTAGTCCCTAGAGGACACATGTCACCCTTCAGAATCCACTTGTGTAGTCTGCTAAACTCCACCGCCGATGTATTGTATAATTTACCATTTACTTATCAAGGAATGGTGAAAGACTGAAAGTTACTATCTTGTTGTAGAAAATGTTACAGTAGGGGAATTCTTACAGTGGGCCGGTCATTTGAGCCCGTGATATTTTCAAAGAAAGTTGGCTGGAAAAGTTATAAAAGCCCGTCAAGGGCCCATGAATCGACTTTCTCAACCAAAAACCCTAGAACGCTTTCTGTATATATTTCATACTTAAACCTTTTATAAAAGCCTCCAAAGACTCAACGCCTGCGCTGTAGGAAGCAAAAGAAAACCCTAGAGCTTTAGGTATTTTTGCCTCTTTGCCGTTTCAATCGATCTGCTTGCATTCTTACGATTTCTCTTTGGCTAAACTGATTTCTTAAGTTTTTTATCTCTCGCAGATTTACTCTTGGAAATCTTAGGTACAGCAATGGCCGCCGGTGAACTCGCCTGCACTTACGCCTCTTTGATTCTCCACGACGATGGAATCCCAATCACCGTAAGAACTTTCTTTTTCGATTTCTTCATAATTTTTTTTGAATCCTTATTAGCATCTACCTTTTGTTTTTAATCTATTTATTTATATTTCTATATTTATAAATTGTTTTATGTAGGCGGAGAAGATAGCCACCCTCGTGAAGGCTGCCAATGTTTCTGTTGAATCATATTGGCCTAGCCTCTTTGCTAAGCTATTTGAGAAGAGGAGCTGTGATGATCTCATCATGAACGTCGGTTCCGGCGGTGGTGCTGCCCCTGCTGCAGTCGCTGCTCCTGCCGGCGCTGGTGGTGCTGCCGCCGCTGCCCCAGCTGTTGAGGAGAAAAAGGAAGAACCCAAGGAAGAGAGTGATGACGATATGGGATTCAGCTTATTCGATTAGTCACATTTTCTCCTTTCCTTTTTACTTTTCTTTTTTGGAGGAAAAATCAAGACTAGATGAATTTTGTTTTTATGTTTTGAGAATTCTTACTGACTTTCTTTTCCAGAAATTGAATTAGTTACATGTTGGATCTTGTTTCGTTTAAATTAGTTGCATTATGCTCTCAATATTGCTAGTATTTGTTTGTGTGTTAGTTTTGGTTTAATTTAGTTGCATCTTTGTTTTGCATGTTTGAATGATATTTTGCTTACCATGTTTCCCAAGTCCGTTTAGAATTTGATACTCAAACTAGAGGAACACATATGATGTTTGATTTAATGTCCCAATCGTGAGACTCAGTCTCCTAATGAAGTAGCTTAGTGATGTATAGAGCCTGTTAAGCCCTTTGGAAATCATTCTTGTGCATATCTTGTTAACTAAGTCCTGTATTCATGATATCCCAATTGTGTGTTGCCGGCTCCTTGTCTTTCCTAGGTCATAGTTCTTGTGTTTACCAGGTATCTGTATCCTCAAAGTCTCTTTGAGAATGGGATAGGGTGTAAAAATAGGATCTAATGGTGTGGACTTGAATTGATTTAATGTTTCGAAATCTTTTAGTGCAAGAACTTGATGGCAACACCGTCATCAAATATATGGAAGAGAGGAGCATTCAGTTGTTCAATCCTAGTGTTGTATCATACTGAAGTTCATGTTTGTGTGGATTGATTATTGCTGTTTTCTGCTACTGCGGCAGTAGAATTTCAATCATACTATATTCTACCATTGCTGTGTGATTTACAACTCCCTGCTCCCTGCTCTGGTTTTAAACATTTGGGGCTAAGGAACTTTTGTCAGGCTATTATTATAAACAAAACTCATATACCTAGGGGCCTAAGGAAATTATCAAAACTGCAGAAAGCCCATTTCAGCTCTTTGGATGGCTCCCACGCCCAAGTTAGTAATCAAGATTGAACTTGAAATTGGAGATTGTGTGTTCCTTCACTTTGTTCCTTACTTTTATGGCCCCAAACAAAAGCCTTCATTAGCATATAGTACTCCAGCACTATTTAGTTAAGAGAGGTACATATATGATTGCAATTGCAGCTGTCGGGGGATGATAATTATGATTAGGTTATGGTAAAAGGCAGTGGTAGTTACTTTCTCCAGCACTATTTAGTATTTACTGTTTAGGCACTTTTTGATTATGCGCTTTTTTATTTATTTATTTATTTATTTTTTGACGAGGATTATGCCCTTATTTATACCTCTTATTTCTACGTGTGAATATTTGGGCTTCTTGCTCTCATAAACTAAGGGGCCTAAGAAAATGAAGATCGATCCGAACCCTGAACGAAAGCCCAAATCAGCTTGAATATAAGCATCACCCAGCCCATTTATTATTATAACTTTAAGCAACGCTATGTCAATTTTATTATGTTTGCTTGAACTATTGATCTTGTAAGTTGTAACCTTAACTTGGTTTAGAAAATACTTAGAAAATACTTAGTTTATTAAACAAGATTGAGCTTGTAATTATTAAACAAAAGTGGGTTTAAAAAAGATTGAGATTCCCATATTTATCACTTTATGTCATCTATCTTTTTTACATCAAGAACCTTGAATAATTAATGAAGGGACACGTATCCACGTATTGTTTCTGGTTGGCACGGGTCATTTCCAGGTTCTTTCTAACTTCTAACAAAGTTCCAACTCATTCGAGAAAGGTCAAACTCCACACGCCACGCCACGCCAACTCACCCTTGATTTGGATCAATAACAAAATCTCATGACTCTTCTCTGCCAAATGCCAATTCGCTAAACTCTTCCAAATCTAATCCTCGGCGTCCATTTGGCCACGTGTACTCCAACACCCACTTCCTAAGAACACTTCCATGGTCACCGTCTTTCCAGATCATTCTAGTAGTATTTTGTTTTCTTATCCCAATCTCTCACTCTTTTTCCTTCCCTTTATATACCTTCCTTTCTCTATTCTTTTCTTCCATCGAAAACTCCTCAGAAAAAAATTCAAAGTCTTCCAAAAGTCTGCAAATTCTTCATAATTTGTTGCTTCTTTCTTCAACATAAAAGCAAATATGATGATGTCTATGTTCAGCTCGTTCGAAGCCCTTTTTGCTGATTCTATCGGCCGGAAGATGTATTTTACCACTCCCACCGATCAACCGAAAGCCGACAAAGTTTCTTCTGTAGAAGTGAACAAGAAAGACACCGATAAGAATTCATCACCGCCGGCTAACGTTAAAAAACCTCCTCAACAACAACGTTTGAGGCCGAGGTTTGCGCTGGAGCTTGACGGAGTTCACTGTTTCGAGACAATCTTACCATGCTGACAGAATTATTACGTTGTAAAACAAAACATGTAGATTTTGATGATCGCTTTAAAATTCTTTTGGCTGTAATAATAATCTTCTTAATTATTTGTATAGTAATATTTTTCATGAATTGCTAAATCTACTTCCATTAATTTTATTCGTTTTTGAGGAATTCACACTGAGAGCGTTACAAAATTGTTCAGGCAACTAAGTATGAAGCAAAACAGGGTACCAAAATCGCAGCAATCAATGAAAAACAGAGTGATTGATTACCAAAAAAATGAAAATTTTGATTTTGCAAAAGTTTGCAGATATTTAGTGTCCTTATAGATATTTAGGCTGCGTTTAGTAGTGTATAGATTAGATTAGGTAGTGTACAGATGAGATTATTAGACGATTGAAACAGAGTTTACAAGTTCCGTTTGGGATCAAAACGTGGTGAAATGGTCAAACAATCTCAGAACGGTGGTGAAACGGTCAAACAATGATGAATATTTGTGCAGTGAAAGGGTTAAAGATACATAACCTTAGTCCATCCACATGCTGTAATTTTGGATTTACTACCTTATCCAATAAAACCTTCAAATCCATTATCAATCTGAAATTGTGTGCATAATTGATGACTATTAGAAACATATCAAAAACGTTTTTTTCTTCTTCTTTTTTTCCCATTTCTATCCAAACTTATTTTTCTATTAAAGTTCTGAAAATGACAGCATTACTAGTAAGGTTCTTCTTCATGTATCACGTTTTTCATTTCCTATAAAACTCTACTTGAAATGGAATAAATTGAACAAGTACCCAACTCTAGGATAGTAGGCACCAAACCATTTTGATTACTAGTAATTAAATTAACACTTCTCACCTTACAAACTAGTTCCCATGTAAATTTCCAGAAAAGGGTATCAAGTTCAAAACGAGAATGAACTTCATTTTTAGTTTTACTACACAAAATATAATTCTAACTTTTGGGATTTTGAAATTTTAACCAATCATGTGCATTCCTCCAAATTCCAATGCAAAACTGGAGAGATATGGCAAAAGGTTCAATCATTTTAATGGCAATTCTTAACCAGAATCAAAACTTGCAAGTTGCTTCTAATTTAAGGCCCGTGAGAGAGGGGGATAAGGAAATGATGAAGCAATAGACATATTATGTGGTCGGCACGCTCCATATGAACGTGGCTTATTTTGATTCCATTAAGCTTCTGATATAGCATAGATAGGATTATCCTCAACTCCAATCCTTCAATCAAGTGGCCCCAAACCCAAACTTTTTAAAGTACAATAATCCGTTCTTGATTTAACCCTGTCCTAAATATCCCAAGCTAAAATTTGGATATTGAACTTTTTATCCAACGGAAGATAGGCTTTTGTACTATATTTGGATCAAGTTGAAGATCAAAAATAACTGGTTGTATGTATCTATGGCCTCCTTTTTTAAAAATAAAAGTATCCTATAAATACACTAAACTAAAGCAAGGGGTAATATAATTATCCTTTTTTCCATCTTTTGCAGCTTTCGTTTCTTTTTCTTCTCAATTTACTCATTCTTTACTTCTCTTCATCACCAAGGCACCTACATTCCTTTGACTTTGCTTTTATTTCTCTCCCAGAGAGAAGTTTATTTATCATTAGAAAACCCAATTCTTTCTTCTCCAATTCATTAAACAAACTTAAGCAGCTTCTAACAGGGGAAAAATGTCTCTGGGTACAATCTATGCAACAATTCCAGCTGTAGTTGCTGCTGCAGTCGGAATTTATTCTTTTGATCGTCAATCAGGACCAGGAGCCAAGGTAATTATTGTATGTTTCTTTAATTTTCATTATACTTCCTTTTTTTTTTTTGTGTGTGGCTCACTCGACATTGGATGAACTTGTTTCAGAAATTTGGAGATGGGATTAAATCATCTATGGGAAGTATGCAGGCAAAGGTGAAGACCGCGCCGCTGCCTAAGGTGGCACCGCAGTTTGACGGATTGAACTGTTTTGAAACCTTGGTGGGTTAATTCTTGGAAGTTAATTAGTTAATCTGCTTCATTAATTAGTTGCATGCTTCTGCTTCCTGCTGCTGCTGGAGGGTTCGTGGCAAGGAGATTAATGATGGCCTTTTTCAAGATATTTGCTCCTTTCTATATCTAAGCTCATTGACAGACTAGATTATGTCATGATATTTTCTTACAAGGAATATTGTATTTGTTCTTTGAGTCATTACTTGTCTTCATTTACGAAGAAAAAGATAAACATGTCTGGTTAAGATTTTTTAGGTTCATTGATTTATATTGTATCTTGTACTATTCAAGATAAGATACAAGTTCTATATATATGGAAGCAAACTAGCTTCCAAATGAAACATGAAAATGTGGGAGATATTTATAATAATTGTATATATACAGAATTACAGATTAAACATGATGGTTACAATTCTGAGAAAAAGTTGCTGAAGCATATCAGCATAGAATTCATCTGCAAACATACATGCCTAATTGCTTGGTGGAATGGGTAATCAAGTCTGATAATGATGTTTTTAAGAATTCATTGGGGAAGGAGGGAATAAATTAGTAATAAAAAAATAGTTATTCCCAAGGCGACCCGGCATCGGTCGATTATCCATGACAGCATTAGATTCAAATCTTCAAGAGTTTATCTCAAATCAAATTACAACTAGCATAAGATATATACCAGTAATAAAAGAAAAAACAAAAAGGTGCCAGTAATTCAGCAGCTTTTATATGAGAAATCTGGGTGAAATGTACAGCTAATTAGCACAGCTCTATTGCATGCCTAGGTATATATCAATAGTTGAATAGATCGACTGTAAAATTTAAAATATCCACAAGTATTACAAGTATACGACCTCTCCCCTGTTATTTGATCTATAATTAAGCCTATAAAGAAACATGCTCTGCCATTCAAAAAGACAAACCTACTTAATTTGTTCTCACAGCATTCAAAGACGGTTGTTTCCCCCAGTTTGCAAGCTTTTTACCCATACCAAAGATAAATGCCTTGCTCAATAACCCACCATCAAGACTACAAGCTAGAACAATCACCCCACCAATAATTAGGACCCTTGATAGGTTCTTAGCCAATGGTTTTGCAGAAGTAGGTGCTATCTCAGACTTCGATAAGTGTTCATCGCTTTCCAAGGATCTTAAGTACTCTGTACTTATTTTGGTGTTTATTTGAGCCATGTATGCAGGTCGAGAGAGTGGTGCTGTTGTAGATGCTCTTTCTTTTTGATAAGCTCGTAAGCCAGGCTCAATTTTCTTGACCATTCCCCACATTCCCTGACGAACTCCAAGCTTCGCTATTTCCCATGGGATTCCCATCTCTTCATGATGGAAGAGTAGCACCTCACATGCAGTCCGCTGCCCGTTACATCTTTCTGATTCAACTAGATGTATGATGAGAAGATTTAGTATTCATTTATTCAACCCAAAGATTATGCTAATCACAATTCAATTGTATTTTGCTTTCACTGCCAAAGCCTCAAAGGCATTTCAAGTTATAGTTAACTGCCTGACTGAAAGCAAGAAAAGTGGAATCATATACCTGCTCGAATGTACCAACTTGAATAGTACACGTCCACACGTCTTGGTTTGTTTTTCCGTGGGATAGAAGGCCAGGAAACCCCCTGAGTTAAAGTCATTTCAGTTGGAAACACAACAAAAACATCATAAGAGCAAATATTGCCAATGTAAATGAAAACTAAAAATAAGAGATCATAAAATTTTCCTGCAGAAAACCTCCTCCTCCCAACTTGAGGTGAAAAAAAAAATTAGAGAGAAAAGAAAAGGTCATTTTCATCATATTCCATAACCCTTCAAACGTGATATTTAGTTCTTCACTGTTACCTCTATTAGGTTTCTTTCCCTATTTTATGCTTGTCCAAACTCCAAAGAAATGGTCATTTCATAAAAAGCAATTGGACCGATCATCTGCCACTGGCACACTAAACAGAACAACAACAACCCAAAAGCTCTCAGTTCCCCTGTTTTGTCCTTCCAGCCTATGACTATCCCATTAAAACCAGGTCAATACTTTGTAGTCATGATTTCTATACAGTAAACCTATTTTATTGCTTGTTTTAGCATTTTATATGACTATGAGTCAAACATATTAAACAGAAGAACCCATTTTCATCAATAATCCATGGGCTCTCAGTTGTCCATGCTATCTCCTAAACCATCCAATTAAAATCTAGTGAAGTTTTTGTTTGCCTGAGTTATAACCAGTAAACATGTTTTGTACTTTTGTTGCTAGTTCTAGCATTTTACATGAGTTAAACAAGTTGAATCATTGCATACCTTTGTCACACAATAGTAAGAGTCATCTACTTCCCATATCCGACGACCTATTATGTATTCTCTGTCACTGCAAAAGAATGGAAACTAAACCACAAGGAATAAGAAAAGTTAATAAGATTGCAAGGCCATGTATATACATATATAGAATATCAGACAAGGCAAGAAAATTAAAGAAAGTCTAACCTTTCTTATCCATTGAACAACCATAGTTCCTGTTTTAGGACACTCTTCTATTGTTGCAGAATAAGCAAGCATGTCATCCCAATTTGGTCGAAACTTATCATCCCAGAATAAATCTCTCACAATCTTTGGATTTGCATCCTCAAAGATAGAGCTGCTACGATACTGAGGAGGACCAGTCTAATGAATCCATTTAAACGGAAAACAATTAGTTATCAAACATTTGCACCAGCATAATTGAATTTAGATACACACTCAAAACAGTAGAAAAGGCCAACTTTAGTATCAAACAAACAAGAGAGAAAAATAAAAAATCCAACCTTTGGGTCTCTCCTCCATGCTTGGTACTTCATATTTGGAGTGGAACGATCCATCATCTCTATCCAGCCAGGACCTCCGTCTTTCATTTCAACAAGCTGCCATAAATGCTTCAAATCCTCCTCCGTTACAACACTTGAAAGTCCTTCATTAAGCTTTGGTGTACCGTAAGAGCTAGAACCCCCCAAAAAACCCAAAAAAAAAAATGCAATCAACAAACTGGGAAATTTCTCCAATCCTAACCTTTCCATTGAATGTCTCAATTCAGGTTTGCGTTTTAAGAAAAGAAACATCAAGTTGCAGCATAAATTTGAAAACTTTGAAGCAAAAACAATTAATAACAAGATATACATAGAAAGTGAGATTCTTGCTGAATTATGAACAATGAACCCCAAAAACAAAAGGTTCCAAGTACCTGCAATTGTCGTATCCAGAAGAAGGAACCGAGGGCGGTTTCTGAGGGACGCCATTACTAATGACCCGAGATTGTTCAGAAGCTTCTGATGGTTTTTTTAAGGACTTCAAACATGGAGCCGAACCAAAACTTTTCAAAGGGGATGAAGGCAACTTGGAAGGAGAAGAAGAAGAAGACGAAGGCGTTGGTGGCAATGATAATTCCAACGATTTCGATACAACACAACTCAATTTCTGCGTTCCTCGGCTCGCCCATTTGGGCTTCCACGCCCAACCAACTAATATTCCTACTAAAAAAGCTATCCATAAAAGACCCATATACACCATCATCGTCTCTGTACCCATTCTTCCAATAACAATAAAAATATTAATAAGTTGAGATATGGCGGCAAAGGGAGGAAGAAGAAGAAGACAGAGATTTATTGGTTGATAAGAACATGAATGGTTGGAAGTTGGAACTTGAAAGAGAGGCCGGAGGCGGTTTAAGGTTAAGCTTAGTTGTTGACTTCAATATCAGAGAGGTTAAAACGATGTCGTTTTTGACAGGGAGTTTAAGATATTGATGGAGGAGAAAAGAAGGGCTAAATAGAATAAAAATGTGATTGGTGGAGAATGAATGTAGATTTTGGACTCTTTTTTCTCTTCTCCTTAGCCTTAAACTTTATGTTTAAGTTTAGAATTTTTAGAGAGATTGGATTAAAAGGGAACATATAACAAACCCGGCAGCATGAATTGTTTTTTTTTGTCTTTATAAATTGAAATTCACAAGCTAATCATGGTTTTGATTTTCTTCATTTTTTTAATTTGTTTGTTTGTTTTAGTGATAGCAACTTTCTCTTGCTATTCACGTTTGCCTAACATTGGGTTTGTTTTTAGCAAGTTTTCGATGTGTGGATACTAGGCAATTGAACAAGGAATAATTGAAGCTTCATCTCCTACCCTCCATTTTAAAGCTGTTTATGCCTCCTACTCCCATATACCTATATAATCTTTCTTAATCTTCTTATTAAAAAAGAAAAGAAATAGTATCATCTAAAATATTGAAGTTTGGTTCATTGATGCTGTTAAGGATTCACATGTCAGGGAACATCTCACATCATGAAGGAGTGGGTTGTTAGAATAGTTTATATACATGAAAGACCCAAGAAACCATTAGTCTAGGTTTTTGGGTTCAGATTGGTGTCTGTCCATGTATATGGACTACTCAGTGAGCCTTGCTAAAGCAGACAGTACTCGGTTCCTTTCCCAATAGATGCTTTTGTTTTTTCAATGCTTATTAGACCAACCGAAATGATTTTAATATCATTTAAACAAGATTTTAAGTTCGAGTAAAAAAATTTTCATATAGAGTTTGTTCAAGATCCTATAAAATATTGAGGTTTTGTCCAATTTAAAGTTTGATGCAATTCAACTTAAAATTAGTTGAAACAGCACTAAAATATTCATTTTTCAAAAGTTATAATTCAATGTTGATCTTTGATACCAAAGTTCATTTTGAATAATTGTCTCTATGAATATATTAAACCAAAAAAACAAAAGGCATAATAAAGAAATAGTATATTGTAATAATTAAAAAGTAATTATCCATGGACCAAATGAAGCTAATGGGAGTCTTGCTTTTTGTTATACATCACCAATACCATTAAACAAATCACATCACATAAAATAAAGGAGAAATTGGAGAATAAAGGATAAAACCACAAATTCCCTTTAGACCTTAAGAAATCCTACACTTAACTCTCTTCTCATATATGGTTTAGTTGTTATACTTATCTATAATGAAGATGAGTTGTCCACTTTTTTGTCCTAAATGGAAGCTAAACATGAAAAAGAAAATCTAACCTTGCATTAATTCAAGAAGACTTCTTTGATGGGCATGGGCTTTAATAAGCCCAGTTTCAATACATACGGGCTTTAAGCAAAAGCCTTGCTTCCATATTGGGCTTTCAGATGAATCCAAAAATCAGGTGCATCGGCCCAGGCCTTTCTCACCGTAAACGTGAATCATGGGTTTGAATTTTTACTCGACTTTTCATAGTGGGTTTCATGAGCGCCACGTGGCGACGAGCGTACTATGCGTATCGCGCACCCGCGCGTAATGTAGAACTCCCCCTTTTCTTCCTTCAACTACGACAAAAGAAAATGGCCGCTGCGTTTCAGTTGAGTTTTAAAGTTTAAACTGAAGAGGCCAGTTTAATTTTTACTTATTTTTTATTTTAATTTTATCCCATCCCATTTGCTCTCCTTACCTTACTCTTGCTTTCTAAGCAATTACGGTAAATCAGCTCAGCCTGACGTCACCAAATGCTCTGCTCAATCCCGACGGGGAAGTCCGGTTCGAACTGGCTCGACCGGCTCCGTTCCAGCAAGGGCTTCCCGACCGGCGATAACCTTGACCTCGACCACTTCCTCACTAACTCTAACCCTTCTGATTCTCCGCTTACCAATGCTTCTAATTCTCCAAATTCAAACGCCGAGTCAACTCACTCCAACGATAAACAACTCCAGAATCCGGAACCGCCGCCCCCGGAGGTAATCTCCGGGGAGCCCGCCGGGGACAAAGAATGGTTCGGTATAATGAGCAATGTCCTATCGGAGCTCTTCAACATGGGCGACGGAGCCCAAAGCTCCAGATTTTCAAAGAAGAAAACCTCCAGGAAACAAACAAACCCTAGGATTTGCATTATCAAGACGCCTACCGCCAATTCCTCCGAGGAACAGAGAAGCAGTTCGGGTAGCGTGCGAAGAGACGAAAATGTCCCCGCTTCAACGACGTCGTTGAATTCAAGCCAAGAAGCGAAGCGAGAATCGAAGGAAGAGGGCGACGATAGTAACGTGGCAGAAGATGAAGATGAAGAAGAAGGGAAGGAGAAAGGAGAGAAGGAACTGTTAGGTTTCTCGAGAAGTGAAGTTACGGTAATAGACACGAGCTGCCAAGTGTGGAAAGCCGACAAGCTTATATTTAGGAGGAAAAATATATGGAAAGTCAAGGACAAGAAAGGAAAGTCAAGAACCTTTGGTAGAAAGAAGAGGAAAGCTCCTCCTCCTCCATCTGATGACAACAATGGTGGTTTTTGTAATAAGAAACAAAAGATTTCGAGTTCGGAGCTTAGGTCGTTAACGGAAACGAGGGGAAGAGAATGTGGGTCGCCTATGAATCATGTAAGAATTTAAGATTACATGAAGCAAATATCTTTCATGGAGTTATTCTTTTGACTGCTATAAATTTATGTTGTTTTTATGTTAGTATATTCAAATCTTAATACTTGCCTTGACATGTATATATATATTGAGCTTTTCTAGAGTTTAGTCTCCATTCTGTTTTTAGTTTTTACTTCAAGGGTTCAGTATTGCATGTATAACAACGCGTTTAATGTTGATTTCTGCACTTTCTTTTGGCTTTGGAAGTGTGGGGTGAAACTTTTATGTAAATTGATGAGTGGCAAAAGTCATCATTTACGTTTACTTACATGGTAAGGTTAGTGAGGTTGCATACAAGAGAATTCAGTTCTGACATTCCTTTCTGAGTTTGATTCCAATTATGGCTTTGCAAATGTTGTTTTAGACTGTTCTATTTGAATGTGTTACTTGTTGGTTTTATTTATGTTGACACTTTAGTTTTCTAAATCAAGAACTTGGGCTTGATATGATAACTTATGCTCTTTTTCTAATTCTGTCCAGAGTGACAGGCTATTTGTTCATTTTTAGTTGTTCTTAAATGCAATTTTTGCTGCTCGAGAGAATGGAGTTGTGTTTTTATGCTTCAGCAGCTGACTTTGAATCTGATAATTCTACTTCTTTAGCGTTCTTCATATTATTTGTTTAGATTTCATGGGGCTATTCTATAGTCTGATGTTTGGTGATAGCTCCCTACTATAGTTATGGTGTGCAAAGTGACTGGAAAATTTATGATTTGTGCAATGATTATTTGATTTGGGTTTGTGAAAGAACAACAGAGATGATGTCTGCAATTATGTATGCTGGAATCTGGAAGTCACTGATAGCAGTTTGGTTATTAAGCTTCTTATTTCAAATCTTATATACTTTAAAATTCTTCCATGTTTTTGGATAAAATATGAAAGAGCTATTTATGCCGGTTGAGATGACTGTGCTGTTTTCACAAGCAAATCAATTAAGGTATATCTTTCAATAGATCTAGAGGCTAGGAATAATCAGTTTTTCCATCCAGCATTAAAATATTTTAATTTTTTAAATGATAATAACATCATATGAATTCTTCAGCCACTTCTGAATATCAGTTACTTCTTATTGAGTTATATTTAATCCTTCTCATGATTACTGTTACTTTTAACTCTTCATTCTTCCTGCTCTATATAGGAAAGAGATTAGTTATTCTTCTTTAGTTGACTCATTGACAAGGTTTTTGTTGTTTATTTCGTGTTTTTCATGCTAATTATTGAATTTCTGTGTTCTTGGTTTGACCTGCATCAAACTATAGCAGGTAAAATGTGTATGTTACTTGGGTTGTATATGTTAAATAGCAATTCCTGCCTGCTTCTGATATTCCATGTGATCATTCACAATATTTTCAACAATCAAGTTACTGTAAAGAGGTTATTGACAGGAGTGGTTCTGATTTGTTTATATTTTCATATGCTTTAATTTGCAAGGGGCAGAAGGCTCCAGGTGACAAAGAAGAACAAGCTTGCAATGAGACAGCTGAAGATCTTACCCAAGTTCTTAGAAAGAGGTAAGCAGACTAGCTAGTTACTTACTGCAGTTTGTTTCTTTCATTTTCATTTTAAAATATCAGATCAGATATAGTTGTGGTTAAATTTGATATCATCCAGGTTTCCTGTCTCTAGATTGCCTCGGAAATCAGGAAAGGAAAGCACATCCGTTGTCCTGATAAAAACTATTCCGACAGGCAAGAAAAGTGGAGCAAAGAATCGCCTCAAGGAAACTCACAAGGCTTGATCCAAACCTTGCCTGCATTTTGAACCTCAAATGGTTTTCATTTTAACCACACCTTCCTTATGGATAATATAGGTGGAATTAGAAGGGCTAAAGTTGCTCCAAACTTCCAGCCTTTGGGGTATGGATGGCTCTGATATTGTGTTGCCAAAGCTGTGAATATGTTTATTAATATTGTTGTACCATTTGTAACATTTATTTGTTGTTTGAAAAGGAATATGAAATTCTAATTTAAATTTATGAAATGGTCATTTTCGATTTGTCAATCCGAAGTTCATACTTTAAATATTATCAAAATATCAAGAGGAACTATCATGCAAAGTCCTGCTTATTACAAGGAACTCTCTGTTCTCCTGCATTAAGCCCATTCATTTTCTGAGCAGTATTTTCCGCCCCAAAGCTTGCCATTTTTCATTATCCTTAGCCATTCCTTGCTAATCATGTCATTTTTCCCTGTCCTCAAAAAAATAGTTCAAACCGCGCCATCTTACTCTAGCAAGACAAAAACCTATTAAAGTGCTTTCAATTGTTGAGTTGAGAGTGAACTCATCCAACTATGGTTGCTGCGATTACTATGTTAACAGATTCTTTCTGTTCTTCCTCGTTTTTTGTTTTCTTAAACTCACACGCCTTAACTAGTTCACCAAAATCACAATCCCCAGCTTCGTTTCACGCAACTCCAACTGCCCATCGACGCCAATGGTTCTCTCTAATGAACTTTGACACGACATCAACAACTCAAGTCAGGCGTTTAACGTGTCCCAATCTCGGTAATCGTTTTCTCATTCAATGTAATTGCCTCGACAAGCCTACCACTCAATTCGAAACGGGTTTGTAATTCTCGCTCTTTGAAGCAATTTCTCAAACACTTGTCATACTTTCAACACTTCTGAGCATTTTCAACAGATTCGACAATTTTTGTTTCTTTTGTTGTTTATACTCAGTTGGGTTCTTGTTTCAGGTATGCTTTTTTCGTTCTTTAGAGAAATTGGACTTAGTGAAAAAGAAACCGATTCTCTTTTGGACAAGAACCCAACTTTAATATCAACGTCTTTGGACAGATTACGTGCTCGGGTTCTTGCCTTACAGTCCGTTGGAATCAATGACTGTGCTCTTTATCGGTTAGTTATTAAATATCCAAATGTTCTGATAGCAGAGGAAATCGATTCAGTGATTAGTTTTGTGCGTGATGATTTAGAAGGAAAAGTTAAGCCATCACAACTTGAACGCCTCTTCAGTGCAAAAGAAACTAGATTCTTGCTTGGGTTTGATCAAAAGGTTAAGCTGCTTCTTCATCATGAAATCCCCCACGAGAAGATTGCACATGTTCTCAACAATGTCAACTTGATCAGAGCAATTGGTGGTAAGTCCGTTGAAGAAATTGAAAGAACCATAGCTTTCTTGAAACCTTATCATGGCATTGAATTAATAGTTAGGCGTCCTGCAATTCTCAACTATGATTTGGATTCTCAGTTGATTCCTAAGATTCAGTTTCTTGAAGAGCTTAGTGGAGGTGATAAAGAGGCCACAGGGACTGTGTTGAGGAAACTGCCTGCCATTTTGAGTTATAGATTGGAGCATATGGAGGGTCATGTGGAGTGCTTGAGATCATATGCTGGTCTTAGTGACCCAGAAATATTCAAGATCATTCTTGTGTTTCCAAGTGTGATGAGTGCCAGCAAAGAGAGGAAGCTGCGCCCTAGAACAGAATTTCTCAAGCAATGTGGGCTTAATTCTAGTGATATTTTCAAGTTTTTGACAAGAGCCCCCTTGTTTCTGGGCCTTTCCTTTAAAGATAACCTCGCGCATAAACTTGGGTTTTTAGTGAAGATTGGTTATGAGTATAGAACAAAAGAATTAGCAGTGGCAATGGGAGCTGTAACCAGAACAAGCTGTGAAAATATGCAGAAGGTGATCGGGCTCTTCCTTAGTTACGGTCTTTCTTGTGAAGATATTTTTGCCATGAGCAAGAAGCACCCTCAGATACTGCAGTACAATCCTAGGTCTTTGGAGGAGAAGATGGAGTACTTGATAGAAGAAATTGGCCGAGAAGTTAGCGAGCTACTGATCTTTCCTGCATTTCTTGGTTACAAACTTGATGACAGGATTAAGCACAGGTATGAAGTAAAGAAGAAAACGATAGGGGAAGGGATGTCCCTCAACAAGCTCTTAGCAGTGTCAACTAACCGGTTCTCAACAAAAAAGAAACCGAAAAGTATTGTTAACGACTAACAACCAGAACAAAGACTGAAGCTTTGGTCTACTGTAGCCCATCAGAGAATTTGCTCTTAGCTTTGTTGATTCCCTGGAATATTTATTCTTGTTAATCTTAATGAGCCAGTGCTATTGCATCTTGATGACGAGAATTGCAGTATGGCAACAGGAGGGAACTACGCGATCTCTCACCAAGGCCAATCACACAACTCGTTGCAGGAAAGTTTGAAGCTTGTAATGATGTATAGAATGTTTAATGAGGTAAACCAAGTGAACTGATTTGATTCGTCCATGTACAATCATATTATAGTGGCAAAGAACATATTTTTTTCCTTTTTAAGTGCTTTTATTCTATCAAGCATTATATGGTCACCTATCGTGATTTCTGGTAAATTTGTTAACCCATTGACAGGTGTCATATCATATCCTTATTTTCTGCATTTCTGCCTAACACAAAAATGGTTTCAATGGTGGGAACCATCTGTTTCTAGATTTTGCTAGGCATGTGCTTTTGGCACGCCTCTAAGCCTCTTCCAGTTGAAAGTGGGGATAGGATTTTCATGTCTGGTTGTGTGACAAAGAACAGCAGGTTTCCGACAACCAAATCCACAAAAACTCTGTCCCCGTCCTTGGTCCTTTCCATCTGAGCCAGAGAGAGTAATAATAAGAGATCAGAATTAGAAGGCTGCTCTGAGTTCTGCTCCATAAGTTACCAAGATGAAGGGATTCTATATTCAATTATTCATTAAGAAAATGAAAATAAAGTGCCCATTGACAAGGAAAGACCTGTTTTTATGGATTCTAACAAGATCACATTAGTATGGATTAAGTGGTAAGTGGCTTGTTCAGGTTCAAGACCTTGCGTATGCAGTTGCCCCGTTGAGACCTTGCGTATGCAGCTGCCCCGTTGATAGACTCACCCACCAAAACCAGATACGCGGCGCAGGTTGGATCTGAATTAGTCTGGATACGGGATGAGATACCAAAAAAAAAAAAAAACAAGATCACATTAGTTTAGTTATCAAGTCATTTGGCAAATCAAAAAACCAGAGAAGTTAAGGAGCTAAAAATCATGCAAAAGATGGTGGAAGTGGAATCTGTATAATGGAAAAGAAGTTCGTCACTAGAAACAAAATAAACGACAGGCTTATGTCTTTCAAGAGTCCTAAATGGGGAGGGCTGCTCCTGCTTCCAATCGTGGCTGCACTAAAATAAAGATTTCCAGCTGACTGGTTCATGGAAGAGATCACAGCCGCTCAATTTGGAATAACAATCGATTCAGGGTTTGAAAGGAGATAAATGACAATATGATATTAATAATTGCAGCAGCCAATGATAGCAGCAAAGACAAATTGAAGACTACCCAATACTCTTTGATAAATTGTTATGGAAATTGAGCAATGACTAAAGGCTAAAGGCCAGGGAATGGACTAGAAAGTGGGTGCTTTTTCTTTTTTGTATTTGTTTTTTAACAGGGACTGAAAATAACATAATGAATGGTGCACTCAGAACACGCTGCTAAAGGAAAAAAAAAACATGACAGTAAATTGTTACCTATAATGGTAGCATATTTAGTCATTATTTGCATCAGTCTCTGTTTTGTTCTAATCTGTTCTGCTAAAAAGAAAATTTCGTTTAATATTATATAGATTATTATATCCTCCATTACTTTTAATTAATGTGATTAATTATTTTCCCCTTCCACTAATCTACTGATCAACCATATCAGATACACACATTGTGGAACTAAGCATCGCCAATGGAACTAATACGCGCAAATCTTTATTTGCTTTTTTAAATTTCATTTAGCCAATACATTTCTTTAAATTGGAAAGTTGCTTTTGTTAAAGCAATGTCTGTGAAGGAATAGTCGACCTTTTTTGTGTCCATTTAAGGAGGACCGGTTTGAAGGATGAAAACCCATATCTCTTCACTTCTGTCTGATCTTCTTTCATATTTTTTCTTACCTTGCTTGTTGTGTAATTAACAATGAGGTTTCTTCTGCAAGAAAACAACACTATGATTATGATGTTTGTTTTACTTCCTTTACTGCTGATTTTGAACGTGCATTATTATATGTTGCCTGCTCTTGCAGATGATTCCAATAGAAATGTTAGTAAATCCAAGACACAAACTGATTGGTTTACTTTGATTTACTCATGATCCATTTTCTTTTTCAATATGCTAATTTAGTTCCAAAGAAAGTAAAATTTTGACAAAAACTGGACAGGTTTACATTGTTTACATGGGGAAAAGGCAGCATCCTGATGTAGAGCTTCTTACAAGAACCCATCACCAAATGCTTGCAACAGTTCTTGGAAGGTGCGTGTGACATGAACAAAAACACGTATATATCAACTTTCTGTGTTTCTGTTGCTGTTTTTCTTCTTGAAACTATACATATATAATCAAGAATTTCAGTAACAAACTTTTATTTTCATATCGCAGCGAAGAAACATCCAAAGATTCCATGGTATACAGTTACAAACATGGCTTCTCTGGCTTTGCAGCCAAAATGACAGAGGCTCAAGCACATCAGCTCTCAAGTATGTCCACCTGCAATCTTAATTTATACTGTTATATATTGATTAATTTTGTTCAATATTTCCTATGATCAGTAGTTTATTTCATCTGATGTATCCCATTATTTTCAACTGTCATAGTATAACTTTATATTAACATCAATAATTTGTCTTCAATATAAGAATTTCATGTCCTAGGACCATGAAAATTGTTCATGTAAGTTATTTACGAAAGCTTTACAATAGAGGGCGGCGCATGCATGCAACTTCACTTAGTAAACTATATATATGTGGCGTGAAGTTTAGTATTTGCCTAATTGGGCCTTAGGATATACAGTTTTTAGCCTAATCTGGACCTAAATTTGGTCCAAATTTGTAGTTCATATGTGCATTTTCTCACTTCGGAAACATTATTTCTAGTTTTCTTTTGTTGGTTCATATATATATATATATATCTGTCTCTTTGGTTGTAGAATTACCTGGGGTGGTTCATGTCACTCGCAATCAATTTTACAAGCCGCAAACAACCCGAAGCTGGGATTACCTGGGCCTCTCTTCTAATGGTTCCCCTTCCAATCTTCTCCATAAAAGTAAAAGGGGAAATGGCGTTATCATTGGCCTCCTTGATACAGGTCTTCTTCTTCTTTTTATCACTCTGTTTTTTGTTAACTACCTTTACGTATTGATTGACCTCCATGTTTAACAGGGATATGGCCAGAATTAGAAGTTTTTAACGATGAAGGTTTGGGGCCAATCCCTTCTCGATGGAAAGGAGTTTGTGAATCGGGAGAGAGCTTCGACGGTGAAAAAGCCTGCAACAGAAAACTGATCGGAGCTCGTTATTTCATCAGAGGACTCGAAGCTGCGTATGGACAGCCATACAACAGTACCCAAAACGACGATGTTTTGTCCCCAAGAGACTCAAGCGGACATGGGACCCACACATCTTCCATTGCAGGCGGCTCCTTCGTGGCCAATGCCAGTTACCATGGGCTAGGTCTCGGCACCGTAAGGGGCGGTGCACCGGCGGCTCGTCTAGCCATGTACAAAGTTTGTTGGCGTTTGTATGACGCCGGAGTCTGCGCCGATGCTGATGTGCTGAAAGCCTTTGACGAAGCCATTCGCGATGGAGTTGATGTTTTATCAGTGTCTCTAGCCGCTGACATTCCTTTGTATTCTGAGGTTGACCAGCGCAGTTCCATCTCTATCGGCTCGTTTCACGCCGTGGCCAAAGGCATTACGGTTGTTTGTGCGGCGGGGAATGCTGGTCCTCGAACTGAAACGGTGCAGAACACGGCGCCTTGGATTTTGACCGTTGCAGCAAGCACCGTCGACCGGTCCTTCCCCACGCCGATTCTGCTGGGCAACAACCAAACCATAATGGTAACTTCATAGTAATAATAGCCAAGTATTACTTGGATTATAGGTTATAACTTATAACTAATTACAGCTAATTAAGGAACTAATTGCAGGGTCAAGCCATGTTTACAGGAGAAAAGGAAGTCGCAGGAACACTAATATACCCAGAAGTCTCAGATCTTATGGTGTCTCGGTAAACTAAAGCTCAAGTTTTGTTGTTTTTCTAGTAGCAACTTAATAAGGTAACTGAGAAATTATTTACTTGATACAGTAATTGTGAATCTCTGTCGTCAAATGATGATTGGATGGCCGGAAAAGTTGTGCTTTGCTTTGCTTCAGAATACAACCAAAGTATGTTAGATGATGCTATAGAGTCTGTTAAAGATGGTGGTGCTAAGGGAGTGATTGTTGCTAGGAGTCCACGAGATTACCTGTATTCATATGCTACTCACTTCCCATGTGTTCAAGTAAGCTATGAAACAGGAACTCAGATACTCTATTACATTCGATCCACGAGGTAAAATCGATCAACCGCTCCTTTATTCCATCATCATCTTCATTACAACTGTGAATTATCAAGACGATTGATGTACTGTCAACCTTGCAGTAATCCCCAAGTAATGCTCAGGCCATCGAGAACCCATATCGGCAAGCCAGTGTCAACCAATGTGGCATACTTCTCATCTCGAGGGCCTAGTTCCAATGCACCGGCTATACTTAAGGTTTGCTCACCTCCTATCTAATGATTTGCTGTTAATCTACATCAATCTGCTAAATATAAATCTATATTCTGCATAATACAGCCAGATATAGCTGCCCCCGGCGTAAAAATATTAGCAGCAATACCTCCCTTTGATCAACCAACAACGGGTGCATTTGCTTTTCTCTCAGGAACATCCATGGCAACCCCCCATGTATCTGGAATTGTTGCACTGCTGAAATCATTATACCCCGATTGGTCCTCTGCTGCTATTAAATCAGCAATTGTCACCACTGGTACATCCATTAATTGAAATCATTTGTTTTACCTTTCTTGAACTGTTCTGATCTTTTATATGCAGCATTGACTGCTGATCAATCAGGGGGATCCATTTTTGCTGAGGGAGAGCCACCGAAGCTTGCAGATCCATTTGATTTTGGAGGTGGAATTGTGAACCCAAACAGCGCGGCAGATCCTGGTCTCGTTTATGACATGGATACAGAGGATTATGTTCAATATCTTTGTGCCATGGGATACAATGACTCTGCCATCTTGCAGCTCACAGAACATCCAATAGTTTGCCCTTCCAAGCAACCTTCTATTCTGGATGTAAACCTCCCTTCCATAACTATCCCAAGCCTCAAAAAGCCAACAACTCTTACCAGAACAGTCACGAATGTTGGACCTGTCAACTCCAAATACAAGGCCATTGTTGAGTTTGCATCTGGCATCAATATATCAGTAAGACCTGAAACGCTGAGCTTCAACTCTAGGACAAAGACCATCTCCTTCTCTGTGACGATTTCATCTGCCCATAACGTAAATGCTGGATATTATTTTGGAAGCCTGACATGGACAGACGGGATGCATGTAGTAAGAAGTCCAATATCCGTGAGAACTGAGGTTGGGGAGAGTTTCTTATGATGAAAACAGAGAAAAATTCCACGCAGGCAAGTTATCCAACAGTTACCAGGAAATTACAAAATGAACATAAATAAAAGGAATAGTATGTGGTATTTCCTAAGAATCTAAATCAATGAACAAATAAAGATGTAAACCAAATCTCTGTAATAAACCATAAGCTTGAAATTGTAAACTATTTGAACTTGATGCTTCACCAGTTCATAGTGCACTTGAAAAGGTTGGAGACCCTAATAACAAAACCAGCATAAGACAAATAACAGAGCCACATCATTAAGCATAATAAAATGACCTATATGTAAAGATATGATATACCTTGACATAGAAGCAAAATAGCAGGCAGCAAAAAGCATGTTAAAATCCACTTTAGCCAAGGGAGAAGAAAATGGAGCAAATTAAGATGCATATAGATTGCATGGTGATTATACAATGTCTTTTCTCATCCCTACATATATGTCAGGCACCAAAAGGTGCGTCTAATCTTTAAAACTCTAATCACCCAAATGATCATGTTCATATTCCCCAAAAGATCATCTTCACTTCATATCAAACTCTGTACTGTGTCTCTCTACATGCCTTCACCTTCATCTATAGTGTTGCAATGAAAAATTTACAGATGAACTGAAAAGCTTGCGTCATCTTTATCTATTTCACAAAATGACCTGTCTTCTTTGGACCAACCTATTCCACAAAGGAATGCTCTTTGGCAGGTTCAAGCACAACCGGCTCTAATTTCTCTGCTTTACCATTTCCTTTAGGGATAATGATTCCATAGCCTCCAGCCTTCCTTTTGTATAAAATATTTATCTCACCTGAGCCAAGCACAAAACATATTAGTATTTTGATTAGTACATATAACTAAGGATGAGGAATCGAAGATTTCATACCAGTTTCTTCATTACGAAAAGCGTAGAAGTCATGATCAACAAATTCCATCTGCTCAACTGCTTCAGAGACAGTCAGAGGTGGCATCTCAAAATATTTAGTACGAACAATCTGAAAACAATCATTTCACTTGTGTCAATGGGGGAAACAATGAAAAGCAAACAAGTGCCAACATCTTTTGGGAAAGCTAAGGTGAGAACAGAATCTACTTGTTTGTTTATCTTTCTTAATGCAAAAGAATGCAGGAAATCACAAACAAAACTCCTTCAGAGTTTCTCATAACAAGATCATCTAATCATGTTATTAAAGCACCTTATAGAAATCTGCTACCTAAAGATCATCTTAACAATGCATGCTTGTTCCAATTATTTTCTCTTTCCAGGTAAGAGATGGCAATACAGATTGCATGTCCAATCAGGAAACAAAAGTTATCAATGACAGTTTCCATGAACTCAAACGAAGAAAAATATAAAGCCCTTTAACATGATATCATACAGCCAAGCATGTACATGAAAACATGAAACATATCTGCAACAAAACTAATTCCTGTAACAATTCAATAGATTAAGAGTTTATGAAATAAACCTCATCAATAAAATCATCATCCTCCTGCTCAGGAACTGGCTCTATGTCATCAGCCACTGGTACTGCCACAGGCTCTCTAACTTTCAATCTATTGAAGCCCTTCATGTGCCGACCATGGTCTGATTCTTTCTCCTTAATCTTCCTTAACTTTCTTTGTAGAATTGAGGATACCAAATCTATACTGGCATATACAGTCTCAGCATCTTCCTCCGCACGAACCACTCCATGTTTCTTTGTAAACAAGGTCACCTTCGAACAAAACCCCATCAGAAAAAAGAGTAAGACAAATATCTAAACTGTAAACTCGACCTCAGGCAATGAATAGTTTGAATTCAGGAACCACCTCACATCTTCGAATCCTTGGGCCTTTCCCCAATTCTCCACCTCGAACAGACAACCTGACATCAACTTCCCTAACAAGATGACTATGCTTCTGAACAGCCTTACCAACCTTATCTTCAATATGCTGCTTAACAGAATCTGTTAACTGTATCCAATAAAAGAGAGGTTATACTCGAGAAGAAAAAGAATGATTCATTTCACTTTGATTGTTATCCGAGTACAAGGAAGACATAGAGGGAAGTATAAGGAAGATCAAAGTAAGTTTTGTGCAATATTAAAACCAATAAAACAAAATCCCCTCTAGTATTTCCTGATTTCCTCTCTATTTGCTCAGATATCACTAGACTATTTCGGCGTATGCATGACAAATTTCATCAAAAGCAATAATAGTTGGCATCATGACGGATATTTGTAATGGGCAATTAAAATCACCAAATTCAACAGTAGAAGCTATATAATAAGCAAAATAAAATATTGGCCAAAGTCCAGAGTAAGTGCCCCATATGATTTCCAATATGAAAAGATGCATCGCCAATAAAACAATAAAGGGTTACATTACAACTTAAAATAATAAAGGGTACCCCTAACTTTATTTATGGGCGAACTTATATATGAGTAATCGGATTAGAAACGAAACAAATAAATTACCTCAAGATTTCTGCCTTGAATGATTAATTTGACAGAAGACAAAGGACCATCCCATGACATCCGAACGGTCAACGAAGGGGTCCTGCTTTTCCTTGGCTCTGTCTCAATGTACTTGAAACTGTTCCCTACTGGGTTCAAGAAACTGGATTTGTAAGAAAATAATGAAGGGATCCGAGGCTTTGAGGGATTGACAAGAGAGACTGAAGAAGCTGAAGAAGAGGGACATAGAGAAGAAGAAGCCGAGGCTGAAATTGGGTGGCAGAAACTGGTTTGCGATGAAGCTAACAGAGTAGTAGCCATTTTTGGTATTGCAGATTGCAGAGTAGTGTTTGGATGGACGGAAAATTGGAGAAACTACTGGAAGAAGAGGAAAGGGTTTTAGGCAAAAGAAGAAAATAAAAAGAAAAATGAATTATTATGGATAAGGACACGTGAAGTGGCAGAGGCGGACGGATGTCGATGGTCCCCGCCAAATTGGGCAATGGATCTCTTTATGCATTTGGACTTAAAATCAAAGATATCGAAACGTGGCATGGATAATGTAGTTGGGACCCATTTTAATTAATTTTTTAATACGACGTGGCTTTTGTCCTTTATGGTCCCTCCATATAGAGGTTTATCTCTTTTCTTTTTTGTTTGGCAACCTTCCTAATTCCATTCTTGTTGAGGGATTATAAATTCTTCTGCCCCTTTTTTATTTTATGATTATGTTTATGCATTTTATGTATGAAGATTAATGTTTATGGGCTTATTCTATGCAAGTAGAAAACCAATCGAAGTAATTTGATTTTCTCCCTCAAATGGGAAAAAGTAATTTGATGTTCAATGATTTCTCATCATTTTTCTTTTATATTTACAAGTTAATCTTATTCAAACCGGGTTGATTTACTATGGGGATAAAGTTCTTCCAATAATGATTTTTTTTTTTTCATTCACAATACTCAAACCCGAAACTTTTTAAGTTGTAAATATTTGTAAGTTTATAATATTGTAAAAACTATTTAGCTTGTGACATATAATATAAATGTGAGAAAAAAATATCATTGCTATAGGTAAGACTCCCATGAGAATGAAAAGTTATATGCTTATTCAATTCTTTCTCTAATTATGTCAAACAAATGAACTCTTCATATCTTTGTAGGCTGTATCCATGTTTTCTAGTACACCATTAACTATTCTACTTGTGACACACATGTATAACAATAATGTAAATGTCAAATGTGGAGATTTTAATGTAATTTATAGCTTAAAATTGTCGACTTGAACTAATGAACTGCTTTACTATACATTCTTAACTTAGATATTTTGTCTCTACTTAAAGGTGACGTGATGAATTTGTTTATTTTACGATGTTAAAATGAGTTACGACATCTTAGTATTGAATATATATATATATATATATATATATATCATATATTATTTGTGTTAGTGCTTTTTTTTTTGGTACTCGGTTTAGTGTCTTGTTAACCTCAATTAAGTTCATTTTTATCAAACTATTTCGATGTATTTTACAATTAAAATTTAAATATAATAGTAAGTTTTAATTAACGTTTTAAAAAAGGAAAAAGAGCCAAACTCAAGCCTAAATTTTTTTTAAAAAAAATGTTCTCTCCATTACTAGGCCTGAGTCGGGCAAGAGTGTGGGCCTAATGACTGGGCCCAGGCATGGGCTCAATAAGAAAACTTTTTCGTGATCTTGTATATATTTATTTTGTGCCAAAAATAAACAAATGAAAAGAAAAAAAGTATTAAAAAATCAACCATTTCGGAGTTGGAGGGTATGAAGATTGGAGTGGGTGGATATTAGATCATGATTGGGATGTTTATTTAGTATAAATACTAGTAAGTTTTAAGAGGTTGATACATAGTGATTTCTCCACTAACCAAAAAACAAAAGGAAAAAAAATCAAGAACCTTTGATGGGTGCATCAACAAATTATAATTTGCCAATCGTACACCAATTTTCAAATCGAGTATGACAATCACTTTAACCACTGTTGATTGGTGTTTGTTTGGTTAAGACTTAAGTATCAATCAAGTCATATACTATTACTTCTTTTTTGTTGTCACAACAACATTCAACAAACAATTTTAAGGACAACCTTAAACCACACCATTTTCTAATTAATTCATTCATTAAAAGGAAGCATTTTTCATCTTAACCCATTAGTCAACCTTCATCTTCATTGTTGGCCCACGCCACCACCACCCATATGTATTTTGATTCACCACAAAGGTATCAAATGCTAAAATTGAAGTGTAATATCAAAGAGCATGTTTCACACTTGGAAAATAATAATAAATTTTAAAAAAACTAATCCATATTACAAAAATCTTAATATTTCACTAACAAATTGTCGGTTTTGAATAATTTGATACTTATTCTCTTTAAATAAGTTTTCAATCTCGAGTCTTGTAAATGAAAACAATTATTACTCCCTCTGTCCCATTATATAAGTCCCTTTTAACTACTCATATCATAAAGATTAAGAAAATTAGTTATGACACAAAATTTTATATACTTTTACCTTTATCTTCTATTTTTACCCTTATTCTTTTTCTCCACTAATTCTCTCTCCTCCTACTCATCCTCTTGACTACCAAAGATAATTTTGGAAATAGTTAAAAAATATGAGATACCAAAAAAAAAGTGTAATATCAAAAAAAAAAGTGTAATATCAAGAAGCATGTTTCACACTTGGAAAATAATAGTAAACTTTAAAAAACTAATCCATATTACAAAAATCTTAATATTTCACAAACAAACTGTCGGTTTTGAATAATTTGATACTTATTCTTTTTAAATAAGTTTTCAATCTCGAGTCTTGTAAATGAAAACAATTATTATTTAGAAAGATTTACAATTATAACAGATCATTAACCCGATTCGAACAGAGTTAATGACATACTCAATTCAATATCGAATTAGCTAAAGTTGAGAATGCTTTTTTTTTCCTAAAAAAAAAAGAAAGAAAAACTTGAGAATAATTCTAGAGGAAAATTAGGTATGGGATGGAAATGGAATATGCATCACATTGAATGGTGAAAAATCTTCTTAGCCTTTTTCCCGAAATTACTCCCATCCTCTAGAGTCTAGAATACCAACAAATAAATATCTTTACGAAGGGGAGGAATGTGAATATAAAGTGATTTTATTCCTTGAAAATATCATCTTCTTATTCAAAAAAAGTAATCAAAAACCACCCAACTTATCACACTCGCAAGCTCTACTATGGGACAACCAACTCAATTTAAAGGCAGCCACGTTAGCCAATCACGTTGGACCATTATATAATTTGGGCATTAGATAGCCAATTAGGCAACAAAGCCAATAGGCCAACCGGCCCAAAAAGGAGTTTCGGGCGAAAAAAAGATCGACCCACTTGCCACCTCCGGTTCAATAACAAAGCGAGTGGAACCCACACGTCCATAAACATGGCGCGTGAAGAAGAAAAAGAAAAAAAAAGGGGATAGCTTACTATTTTGACAACTTCAAAACCACAAAAACAAAGCATCCCCTTATAATGCCCCCACGTGTCGGGTTCCTGTCCAGGAAAATTCATTGTCTCCCCTTCAAAGCACTCACCACCAAAATATCTTTCTTAGATTATTATTTAGCGGGACCCACCGCAAAAATATCCCAATCTTAAAGTAAATTTGTTGACCCTTTTTTTAAAAAAAATTATTTTTATTATTATTTTTTGGTGGTTTTGAGGGGCAAACATTAAACGACAGCCCCAAAATCCAATGACTCTGAGCTTATAGATCGCTTCCAGATAGCTGACGTGGCATCCGTAGGCCATACAAAACAGACTTATAGATATTTTTCCTTGGTCGTAGGTTGGATATTTTTCACCGTTGGATCAGAGTCGGTTGGCAACTTAATTTGTTTCGTAGCCGTCCGATGAAGTCCAGATTTGCTTAGATATTTATTTTATGGACAGACCAATTTAGATTTTAGAAGGAGATGGGATAGATTTTCGAATTCCCTTTTTTGCTTTTGGCTAAAGTTCTAGAGTTCGAAAAAAGTATTATAGTTCTGAGGCTCTAGATTTTAGTGGTAAAGAAAAGAAAAAATGGGTGAAGTTGTGGTGAGTAGCGAGGAAGTGGAGGAGGTGAGAACTGAGAGTGAAACAGAGAAGGATAATGGAGATTTTGAAGAGAAAAAGGAAGAGAAGAGGAAGAAGAAGAAGCAACCTGGGAATTCTGCTTCTGTGGAAATGGTGAAATGGGAAAAGTTTCTTCCCCGTATGGCTTTGAGGGTTTTGTTGGTCGAAGCTGATGATTCAACCAGGCAGATTATTGCTGCTCTTCTCAGAAAATGCAGTTACAGAGGTTTGTTTTCATTTCTTCTTCTGCTTTGTTTCCTCTGTTTCCTTTCTTCTGAATTACTACCGGTTTCTCCTTTTAAAGTATGGAGAGGGTTTAATTTGAAAGATTGTCTGAGGGAATTTTTTTTCTTTTTTAATGTTTCGAAGATGGGTACTTTTTATTCCCCTGTTGAAAGTCGTCTCTGTTTTATGACTTCTTAATATGGGAAAACTGGCTTTTCCTTCAGCAGTAATGTAATTTGATCCGTTTCTAATGTCAGAAAAGGTTTTTTCTTTTCTTTTCTTGATTCTATTGTTAGTTGCTTCAGCTTTAATGGGTACTTTAAACTTAGCGATCATTCAACCTACTATCCTCTTCATTAAAACTTTCCCAAGCCTGTGACTTCCTAGCTCTAATAGCTTACTTGAATAACATGCCTTTTTAGGTCCATTAAACAATTTTGTAGATTTTGAGTAAATTTCCTTAGGAGTTAAGATCCAAAGACTAGAATCTGGTTCTTTTTTTTTTTTTGAAATTAAATATAGTTAATGAAGAGAAAAATAAAATCCCTCAATATATAGATTTATGACCAAAGCATAAGAGGCTAAAACAGAACTTGGCTGTAGGTTGCTTACATTATGCATTTTCTTTTCAATAGGTGTCATTAGATCATTTTATCCTTATCTGTGTTTCAGCTAGAATTATGTTTTTTTGGAGATCCATTTGCATGAGTAACACCGTTTTAGCACACACTTGCAAAGGTGTTAACTCTATTTTTTTTTAAGGTTGAGTAGAGTTCAGTTAGGGATATGTAATTCCTGTATGCAAGATGCTCAACGTTTGGCAATATAAACATGGTTACTGGTTAGATATGGTAGTTCAAGCAGTTTCTGTTACTTTTTTGTAGGTCTGAAAATTGCATGTTGATTCTCCTTGAAAAGAATGAATCATAGTTAACAAAATCTAGATTTGGAACTGATAGTATTACTTTTTTCCGTTTTGAGCAGTTGCTACTGTTCCTGATGGCTTGAAGGCATGGGAGATGCTGAAAGGAAACCCCCATAATGTAGACCTCATATTGACAGAAGTGGATTTGCCATCTATATCAGGATTTGCTCTTCTTACGCTAATCATGGAGCATGAGATTTGCAAAAGCATCCCTGTTATAAGTATGATATGAAAGATCCTAATTCTGAACATTTGTGTAGTTGCTACTTGCTAGGATTTTATACCCTAATTTGAGGACAAAGCAACTTAAATGAGATTTCTTTTTCTTTGGTATTGCTTATGCAGTGATGTCATCACAAGATTCAATTAGCACCGTATATAAATGCATGTTGAGAGGTGCTGCTGACTACCTTGTGAAGCCAATTAGGAGAAATGAGCTGAGGAATTTATGGCAGCATGTATGGAGAAGACAATCAGTATGCTTACTTCTTACACTTATTGTCCCTTGCTTTGTTACAGTTCCTTTCAAGTTATAATTTGCAGATATTCTAATCCTGATTTATATCTGTTGGTCAAATCAGTCGATAGTTGGTGGAAACTCCCCCCAGGATGAGAGCGTTGGACAGAAAAAGGTTGAAGCTACCTCTGAAAATAATGCTGCAAGTAATCATTCAAGTGGATGCATGCCTAATGTCCAAAGAAATAAGGAGCAAACTGAGAAAGGGAGTGATGCTCAGGTCAGTGCTCTTGATCTGTCATGACCATAGCAAATTTAGATTTTTGATTTAGTAGCCAAATATGGTCCTGCAATACATAATGAAGCCTTGTAAAGGAAAGGTCATATAGATATGATGAGTTCATTCATAGTTGGAATTTTCTTCCAGTTTAAGTTGGCTTTATACGGTTTCATCTAGATGCATGTTTGATGTCTCTTGCAGAGCTCTTGTACAAAGCCAGAAATGGAAGCTGAGAGTGCCCACATGGAAAATATGCAGGAGATTTCACGGTTGATAGAGGGAAAATCTCTACCAAGTGAATCACAGAAGCATGAAGCTTGTCCCAATATTAATCAGAAGCCTCTCTTACATGAGACAAAAACTGGGGGTAAGATGCTAAATTTTGAATTTGGCATTGTCATTTTTCTGTTTGGTAGGAGATCATCTAACCTTTCCTCAACTTCTCTAAATTTGTCTACAGTCGATGTCTGCAAGGATGCTTATACTACAACTCTGTACAAGGGTGTTGAACATGAAAGTCAAAGAAGGGATACTAATATCTTGGTTGAGGTTGGTGATGCCATTGTTGATTCACCAAGAGAAGCAATTGACTTCATGGGAACTTTTAATAGAAATTGCAATTCCCCTTCAGTTAATAGCACAAGCAAGTTTGATTCTTCCCCACACTTGGATCTTTCCTTGAGAAGATGTAATGCTAGTGTTTTTGAGAATCACGTTACTCAAGAAAGGCCCACCCTGTGGCATCCTAATTCATCAGCCTTTACAAGGTTGGTTTTTGTTGTATATTCACAATTGAGAATTCAGTATAGTAATTTAAGAATTCTTTTAAGTGAATTTTTTTCTTACCATACCAATAATCCTTAATGCAGGTATACTAGCAGACTGTCACAGCCCTTGCATTCAACATTGACAAGTGTAAGTGATCAAAAGAAGGAATCTGGGACTAACTCTGAGAAGATGTGCAATGTTATTTCTGAATTTAACTCAGATACTCCTAGTACCACGCCAACTTCTCAAAGAAGCATGATCCATTTGACTACCGGAACTTCTGGTCAATTGAAGCAAACTGAAGTAGCAGCATCATCCACGCAACAGAGAGTATTTCCTGTCCCAGTACCAGTGAAGGGTATAAGGTTAAAAAATCTGTGTGATGGATATAATTCTGCAATTCCTCCAATCTTTTGTTCACAGTCAAGTTCGTCCCCAGTGCCAAGCCCAAGTTCAGGCAACCAACAAGAACCTACCTTTCGTGTGAATCTATTTCGTCATTCCAGTTTTGAAACTAACAACTCCGGACAGTTGTACGACCGACTTGCCTCTAATACAAACCAGTCAACCAATCAACCTTTGCACAAGCTGGATAGGTTCGATTCAATTGAGGATAGAGGACATATTTCTCCTACGACTGATCAGAGTGCAAGTAGCAGTTTCTGTAATGGCTCCTTGAGTCAACTTAATAGTATTGGATATGGCAGCGCTGGTGCAAGTAATGGCAATCTTGATCAGGTTTCTGGTGTCCGAGCTCCTCCAGAGAGCAAGAATGACGATAATTTTCTCAGCCCCAGTGGAAATTCACACCGCTCTATCCAAAGAGAAGCAGCTCTAACTAAATTTCGCCTGAAGCGAAAGGATAGATGCTATGAGAAAAAGGTATGGAATTTATAATAAATTGCCATTATTCGGTGTTTATGAGTTTACTGTTGTACCACTCTGCACACTAATACTATTCCTAAGATTTATTAATATTAATGCTATAAGATGCTAATGGTGCATGAAGTCATGTCTGGTCTACTCCTCAATTGTGAAGTAAAATGAAGAACCATGTGGAAGTTGCTATTATCTTACATTGTATTATTTCACAGGTCCGATATGAAAGCAGAAAGAAACTTGCCGAGCAACGCCCAAGAGTAAAAGGTCAGTTTGTTCGTCAAGTGCAGGCTGATCCTACACATACTGAAGCCGAGTGTCAATATGGGAATTCATCCAATGGCTAGTTACAAGTTCTGTAAACTAAGAAAGGAGCGGAATGGATTCAAACTTTGCTTTGATCTTTAGAAATGGCGGTAATGGCTATTTCGGTCTTCTGTTATATGAAGCTGAAGGAATGGAGAGTAGCAGAATTCTGAAGATGTTGTTGCACATAGTCATAGTCATCATACTAGTATTGACACAGGTTGTTGTTATATACATATTGTAACATAATATTTTGGTCTTTTAGTTCACAGAGTTTTCCAGTGGCCTGAGTCATTCTTTATTTTTTACTTTGTAGATTTGTTCATTCCAACCATCTTATAAGCCAGTTGTAGTTAACATACAACTTTAGTGTAATACAAATCTAGTTTAGTCTCACTTTCTTATCTTAGGCTGTATTAGGACAAACAAGGTTGTCTCAATCTTGATTTTCCAAAAGATCAATATATTCTTTTACTTTTCTCTGATTTTTTGTCTTAAAACTGTGAAATGCATGAACTTTCAATTGAAACTGTCAAGTTTTACAGCAATTCTGTTTTGTGAATCAAAAGTAAGCTATCTCTGTCTTGAAGTTATTCAGCTTCATTTTGCACCAGACAATTTCTTGTTAGGGTTCTTACTAGTGAATACAATTCAAAACTCAGTAAAATTTATTTCAACTTGGTTTTAAGGTGTAAGCCTTGTTAATTCCAATGTTCATGTTGTCGAGGATGCAGAAAATTCCAGGATGCTTGAGAACAATTTGTGTTCACGGGATGGTTTATTGGTTGTAGAGAAGTAACGCAGAGTCTGAATCACCTTTTTCTCTTGTGGAAACTGGAAACACTGCTGGTCCATCAATATCAGAATTGGATTTCTAATTAAGCTTATAAAGCAATTCCAATTTCTAACGTAACCCCAGTTTTTATATAGTAAAACAAATTATCATGAAAAATTTTCTGAAACCGATAATGACCAAGCAAAGCATGCCCATCATTTCAAAACACAGGCTCTCCATACAAGGAGATGATATGTCAGTAATCCAGGGTTGCCACTTTCTTACAACTTTGCTCTGTTTTGGCTCTTGCCGTTGTCTGAATTTGGTTGCCTACGGGCTTAAAACTTCAAGAAATTGAGAGATCAAAATCAAACTATAAAAAGAAAACAGGACAATAGAATTACTTACATAACTAGTATCTTTTTAATGAAGTTACATTCACTTTAACGAAACTTGCCGCCACCTCTTTATTACCATATAAACACCCCACCAAAACAAAACAAAAGAAAGCAAATAATGACATTAACCTGCCAAGTGCCCACTTGCCATTTATCATCAACCCCATCAACACATATTTTATGTTTATCTCCAAAAATTTCAACCAAATTAATAAAACGTTTAAGATCTTTTTTTGTTTCCCCTGTTTTAATGAGTGACATGATCTGGCCAAACATTGGTCCCATTGCCCAAAAAATTAGCAAATTTAGGAAAAGATGAAAAATGATGAGACTCAAGAGTCAATAGTAATGGGGTCATCAAGCTTTCTCTTGATTGAAGGGCTCAAAAACTGAAAAGTTGCACTATATATTTTTTCTAAAGCAAAACCCTAAACCATACTCATTTTTCTTCTCTAATTTCAAACGTCTCAGCAACCCCAGACTGTAATATTCGTTTCAAAGATCCTAATTTGGGTCCCTTTTGCTTATCAACCAAAATTCCACGGCTGAGATAGAGGGATGTCTTCATGTGTTTAAGTTTTTATTGACCTTGGAATCAAATTTATCTTATATTTTATACTTATATATAATGTTTAAAATTAACCCTTTTCTTAGCGGCTACATAAAGACACCCAGAAATCATTAAGATGATTCCAAGTTGTTTCCAAAAAAGTCAGTTCACAGATTCTTCATGTCTCACCCTCTTCTTTTCAACCCCTTTGTGCAGTATGCTCAATAATTATATCAGCTTTTAAGTGCAACTTCAAAAAAAACTACAGCTTTAATCAAAATGTACTATTTAAAATCTTACCATTTTTTAATATTTAATTCAGAAATCATTGTTGAGCAAAACCATTTTGCTTTAACTAAACAAGGTGGTAATTGGAATTTGGAAGAGATGAAAATGCCATCACTCACATCCAATCAAGTAGAAAGGCTATGGCTTTAAAGTTGTTTTAAAAGCCTTACTTTCCCTTTCAATTATTCTACTAAAAGTGTTTTCCCATTCCAGATTCTGGGTTTAAGAAAAGCTAAAAAAAGATATCCCCCGTATCGTCCCACTCTCCAAATCTTCATCATCATGTTTGCATATACTAAAACATATCTTCTTGTAAAGTATTAGCGTATAAAACTTGTAATTCAAGCCTGTTGCATGGTTCTCTCTCTCTATGATAGTGCCATGCATGCATTTTCATGATTTTCACAACAATGGGTCCTAAACTCCTATTAATGGTGGATCTTGGGACCCTCACCATTTATTGATCACCACAAGTCTTTTGGCTCTGTAAGTAAGCACTCAAAAAAGTAAGAAAAATGCAAAAAATTTATCAAACGGAGTTTAGTTGTTTTAGCCTAATTCCTCATTGCTAATCTAATTATGGAATGCTAAAGTTGTTCTAGGCATCTAGCTTATCCAACAAATATAGACTTTTGATCGAATCCTCCCTCGATTTCTCTAACTGTGATGGTTAAAGATTGGAATTCACTCGAGGAAAGTCTCGAGTTTGAGACTCCCTCCCAAAGATAGACCACTTCTACCTCCTATGTATATATATAAAAAAAAGTTCGCCACTTATATATCAGTGTAATATTGTGAAATGAATGGTTATATTATATTATATATTTGAAATCAAATAAAGTACCAAAATGTAGCTACTTATTTGCTTTTGGGAAAAGGTTAAGCACTTAATTAAGCTCCACCAAAGTTGGTCAGTATGAAACCATATATCCCATCAGTTATTCATCATTGACATTATAATTTAACTTAATAAGTAGATTTTTTAAAGGTGCATTCGAGAAGTTTGCGAGTGAATATCTTATGTTAATTCCAATATTTAGCCACACTTCTCACAACCAGGCCGAGCTGCCAGTCAAAAGTATGCGAGCAAAAATAATTGCTGCTTTTCAATTTCTCTCCCTTTATTAATCCCATCGCTTCCCTTTCGTTTTCTTGCAAAAAAAATTAACCTTCATAATTTTCTTCTCTCTTTCTCTTTTCCCTTCTCCCTCTTGCAAATGTCTCAAGTCTTCTCAAAATCTCCTAAACACTGTGCCAAGCAGCAAGGACTAACTATTGAAAAGTCCTACAAGAAGTTATTTTTTGCTTGCTCTGCAGTTTTCACCTCTGTTTTAGCCTTCATTTTCATCATTTGGCTAATACTTCACCCTTCAAAACCTCAATTTTCCCTCAAAGAAGCCGATATTTACCAACTCAATCTCTCAGGGCCTCATCTTCTCAACTCGTCCATCCAACTCACCCTTCTCTCCAAAAACCCTAACAAAAAAGTCGGCATTTACTACGACGAACTCCACGCTTATGCTTCCTATAAAGGGCAACAGATTACAGTTGATTCATCTCTTCCACCTTTTTACCAAGGGCATGAAGAAAGCAACCTTTTAACGGCGTCGTTAGAAGGAACAGGGCTTCCCGTTGCTCCATCTTTTGGTTACGAAGTTGGACGTGATCAGACTGCCGGAAGAATAATACTAAACCTCAAGGTAAACGGAAAACTTAGGTGGAAGGTTGGGACATGGGTTTCCGGTAAATATCGGTTCAACGTTAACTGTATTTCTGTCATGGCCTTTGGACCTAATACCCCAACAGCTCCCCTTAGTTCATACCAAGGGACTCAGTGTTCCACTGCTGTGTAAGATTATGATTAACTAATTAACATCATGCTTAGCAGATAATTATAGTACTTTTTCAATGTTTTGTGTGGAGATTGTAACATAATTAATTGCAAGTGATAATGAAAAGCTTGTTTAGAATTAATGTTCATCTTATCTTATCTTGTATATACCATTTACCATCATGTTGTCTGATTCTGCTTTGCATGTGATTGGTGGAGAATGAAAAAAGAAGATTCATAGCTTCTTTTTTTATATAGTGGAAAGATGAGAAGGGATTGTTTGTTTCAACTTTGCTCTCCTTTGAATGCTCATTGAGAAGGGGAGAAAGAGAAGAAAAACATGGTGATGGTGGATGAGATTCCCAATCGGAAAGAACAAAAAGCGGCTGTAAAAGGCGGGAAATGGGTTGCTTTGCTTTGGTGGTTAAGGAATCGTTAAAATTCCATGTCAATCCTTTACCTTTATTAATCATAGACGATTCATAATGGCTATCTTAGACCACTCACATAGCCGGTTCCTAGCCCACACCTGCTGCCTGGGTCCCCTCTGTTTCTTTCTATTCTTTTGCCCATTGAGTTATAAATTATAGTAGTAAATGAATGAATAAACAATGTATATACTGAAAGAACATGTAAAATCAAGAAGCATCTTCATATTTTTTATGTTACTTGTCCAATTCTAAAGCCTACTATGAACAAAGTAGTCAAAAGTCATGGTAGATGAAGCTTTTTAGGTTCTACTAATTGTCTAATTCACAACGAATACATACATGTAAAACCTTCTATTTTAACATGGAGAAGCAAGAAAAGCTTGCCTTATGGCTCACGTCGTCATTTGTTTAATAAATTGAGAAGCAGAGAGCGAGGTAGAAGGAGAAAGAAAGTGCCTCTCCTTTATGTAAAATGCATCATTTTTATAAAGGGAAGGGATCGAACGTGGTTGGCATGGGACATAGATTCATGAGTTATTTGATGCACCTATTTTGTTTTGCAAATAATAATTGATTTCCACAGTGAAATTTGTATAATACAGACAAATTACAATCACTATCAGAGCTCTCAGAACAAGCCAAAAAAATTTAAAGAAGAACTATTATTGAAAGTGACCAAACTTTTTAAGGATATCAAAATCTAGTATAACTTCTCACCTGATCTCAGTTCTAATGACCGGAACACCGAAATAGGCTGCGAAACTTCACAAACATAATGTGCATTTTACTATTGATCTCCCCAAAGTATAGTAAATCAATCTATAGATTCCTAAATGTCACTCACTAAGAACGTTACCAACTCTTCAACAGAAAATTGCTCCATAAGTGAGAGAGAAACTCAGTCTGAATGTTTAAATGCACGAAACCGTCTCACAACTTCACTTTCTTGTTATCAGTCATAACATCGATTCCTAATTAAAGAGGAAAACTCATCAAATTTTCACAAGAAGCCTCAGAAGAAATTACTGGCTAAACTTCTTAAAAAGAAAGACCTTACAGCAGGGCTCCTATAAAACCCTTATGAAGGGAGAATTCATAGTGGCTGCTATGTTCACTTGCAACATTAAAATGTGAATAGACCTTATAGGGCACCTAAAGTTTAGTAAATAGACTAATAAAAAGAACTAAATAGTCAACATTTTAGAATTCCCATCACATTGCTCAAGCCTCAAAGGCAGCATAACTAAACACCAGGTTCCACTATTTGGAACTAAGAAGTTATCATCGCATAAGTAAAAGAATGTGTTTGAGATCAGAACAGAAGGAATGAAACAATTTGGCTCTACAATCGAAAGTCGAAACAGTGTGCAATCAAACTGATATGATGGCATAATATCAATTGGCACAAACTGCAAAGGTCTATACATCCAAAAAGGTAGAAAGTATACATAAAGCTCTGTATTTGAACATCAACTCAAAATTGAAGCTCTGTATTATGTCATTTTTCATGTATATATTGTCACATATATAGTATAGAATCCTATATTCCATTATTCCATTTCACTACACAAAGACAGGCACTATAATTCCTTAGCATCTCAAAAAGCCTCAAAAAAACAAGAAAAGAAAAGAAAGACTATAAATCCTTATAATTCCCAAAATAACTTAAGCAAACCAAAATTCCGTATCCATTCGAGGAAATTCAAGTACGAACAGAATCAGAACTAACCCATTGCCAGTAATGCTTCCTTACAGACACAGCTTTTTCCAAATCCTTAGTCCCATCAGAATCCTCGTACTCTTCATGTTCTTCAGTGGCAAAATCTTCCTCGGGCAAACCTTCAACCCACGCGTCCACCGAATGCAAAACATAACGCGCTGGCAAACCAGGATACGACGCCGAATTTCGTTCCTCCACTTTCTTTTGGTAAGAACCCGGCACAATTCTGACAACCCCAGAATCAATAACACCAAGTTCTTCTTTTAACGCACGTGTCGCGGCTTCTTCAGGGGTTTCGTGGGGCTTCATTTTCTCGGACAATGGTCTGAACCGATCCCTGCAACTCCCATCCGACAATTCTTGTCGAGATTCAACGAGGGTACGGTTGTCTTTTCCGAGTACACGAACCGTAACGACATTAACAGTTCGGAGTGGAGGGGAAGAGTCGACGATCGATGTCTCACCTTCGGAGAGTTCGAGCCAGAGGTTATGGACGTTTTTGGTTCCCGGTTTTACCCCCCAGGAAGCAAAGGAGTCAGAAGGTAAACGGGGTCTGAGCCAATCAGAGAGAGCTTGAGGGGTTGTGAAGGGTGTCCTGGAGTGGGACATGGTGGGAATTTTAAGAAACCGGCGTTGATTGGGAGGGAAAGAAAAGAATCTGGGAAGAAAGTTAAGGTTGGGTTTAGGGTAAGAGAAGAGAAAAAGGAGAGAAATTGCAGTCAGAAATACATCAGGCAGAGTAGCAGTTGGCTTGTTAAGGTAAAAGTTTGAAGATTTATTATTGCTGTTTTGGGAATTTTTCAACGATTGCGGCGGCCGTGACATGTTACTGAAAATGATGTGTTGTTGTGGAAGAAGAAGTCTCGTGTTTACGAACAAGGAAGCGGAGGCGCTGGCGGAGCTGCAATTGTTTGATTTGGGTGGTCAGGTCCATTACGAGGAGGAACAAACGAAACGATTTGAAAGAAAGACAAAAAGGAGGTTTAGGAGCTTTGGTCTCTAGGAAAATGAGCGGTGGGAAATTGTTGGTGAATTTGAGATCAGATATTCTGTTCCAATTTCATTTTCCACTGTCTGCTGTGGAAAGCCGCGAGGTCCTCTTCCACTCGATGGCAAATGGCAATGACTCGAAATCGTGGTCAAATTTGGGCTGCCGATTTTTCAGTCTTTGGGGAGCCTTATATATGATAGCTATTGGATTTTCTAGCCCAAGCAATCGATATTGGGCTTGACTTGTTTAATGTTTGGATCTTGGTGGCTGATGCAGCTAAAGAGAAAACAAAGTTTGCTTGATATATAAGTATACCATTCCCGGATCGAATCCGGATTAGTCAGAGCGAAACTTTGGATATTGGGTGTGAAACTAAAAAAGAAAACAGTAAATGATAATTAATACTAATATTTTTTAGGAAAATAATTAATACTAAATTGAATTCTATTTTTTTTTGGCCAACAATTGAATTCTATTTAAAGGTAACAAAATTTCTTGACCCAAATTTTGAAGGCATATAAATTGAAATATTCATTTGAGTTAGCAGTGAGTAGAGTGGTCAAGAAGGCATTGAGTAATGTTACTTGTTCCGCCTAATTTTACCTAAATATATCTTTTATGATTGTCATTACAGAAAGTTATTATAATTTCTAAAATCCTATTCAATAATATCATAAAATTTTAAAAATTAAAAATTTTTCTTATTTATAACCAGGTGCTAAACTTAAAAATAAATTCTTACTTTAATTATTAGTATTAAACAATAAAATCAAGTGAGATAAAAAGTACTATAAAAATATATAATGTGAGTTAAATGTGTTTATCTCAAGAATTTTTGATAACTCAAGAATTGATTCGGGGATTAACTCACAAATATATAAATATGGTAAATAAATAAATTAAAATAACATCGCATCTGAGTTGTTAATTCAATTGGCAGTTGTTGTTTGACTTTACGTATAGATATAGTTAGTATATATATAATTAAAAATTTATACATGAAACCATTGTCGAACCAAAAGTGGTAAAAGAAAAGTAGAGTGGATAAACATATAAAGATGACAAGGTCTTCAAAGTCGAGAAGTAGCAATGCTTTGCTTGAGGTATATAATAAGGATATTGCTCCCATCCTCCACCAAAACAATAGAATATTGATGATTACCTAGATCTCCAGACAATTAGGTGGTTAGTTTTGCAGTGCCGGCCACTGCCAGCATATGCCTCGTGGCAGAGATGGAAAACATTCAAAGGGAATTTGGGGAACGCTACAAGAAATATATATAATCAGGATTATTATGTGTTGGCAGTAAGTTATATACTCGTCGTGATCCGAATGATCCCTTCTTCTAAAAAGAAACAAGGCAAGAAAAAAAAACGGAAAAAAATGTCCTGAATTTCTGGCATTTGTCATTCCAAGCATGACGCAAATTTTGCCCAATTATATGCTGAGCAGGCCTCGCCGCCTCGGCTAATTAACGTTCATCATAACCGCCACCGGCGACCGGCCAGTATCTTCTCTTCTGTTAATCAATTCGAATGCAAAATCCCGGTAGCTTAATAATTAGAAATGAATCATGAGATCATCGAAGTCAATATCCTCTCCGAACAGATAAATCATCCTTTCCCTCCTCCACGGATCGTTTCCCGCCAGTCTCAAATTGTTGTTTCCTTGAGGAGACGCCGACGACAGCTTCGATTTGCAAAGGGGGCATGTTACGTTGCCAAGATCGATCCAAGCATCAAGGCAATCTCTGTGAAAGACATGGTTACAGTTGCCAAGTTCTCTCACCTCGTCGCTTGGTTCGACGCCTTTCATGCACACAATGCAAGTAGGGTCATCGTCGTCAGCGGCAACAAAATCCCCTGATTTTCTCTTGACAAAGCTACCATATTGCATGACAGGGAGCTGGTTTTTCACTGACTCGACCGTGAAAAAGACAGGAACTGGAACTAAAGACGAAGCAGAACGGCTGCGATGTTCATCATTAATCTCAGACGTCGACGCCCCAACCTGGGTACGCCGACCAAATGAAAAGAATTTCCTTAGCATAAGAAAAAGAGATAAAAATGCCACGAGAATGGTCACTAATTGGCCTAACAGACCGTTTTGAAAGAATGTATCAATACACGATCTGGGATATTAGAAAAACAGGTCCCCATGAAACAATAACTCAAGAAGCGTAAAAAGCAGTAGATCAGATGAAAAGCAATTGGCTGAAACCTGACCCCCCAATACTTATAACAGAGTTTCAACTTTCAACTTTCAATACAGAGTTCTAATTGGCCAAATTTGGCGACGAAAATAGGAACACTTAATAGTAATTAAATAATCGGATGAAGGAGAAAGGACGCGTATATAATTGATATAGCCTTTGGTTTGATTATGATTGAAGCCTTTCACCCAAAAAAAAAAAGATTATATGATTGAAGCCATTTTGATTATGAAAAGCCCTCGATCGATAATTAATTATGTACACACGCATTAATTTAAAGTCTAACCTTGAGATTAGTTTTGGTCCTCGAAATTAGCTCGCATGAATTTAATAATCCTGTTGATCATTTCCTCACATGTAATAATCAACAATTTTTTTTTCTTTAAGTAATATAATCAACCATTTAATCTATGTTATATTCTATGTTATTCTATGTAATAATAGAATAAGATTAATTGTGGCTGAAGGGAGTACTTCGATATTGCTGGCATGAGATATCAAAAAAATTGGAGCAATTTGAAGTAATTTAAACCTATATATATATATGTGAACAAACACTTGAAAGTTGAAAGTAGTACTACCATACTTAGTTTATTATTACAAGACAAGACAAGATTCCTTCGTCTTCAAATGGATTAAGTCAAATAAACTTTCATTTTTGTTTAGTGAAAGTGAAATATTCCATTTTCAATTTCGTACTAATTTACAAAAGTCCCACCCAATGACCAAACAAAGAAGTATGGAGTGGTTGAGTAATATAAAAATTGATGTTGGACAATTTTATATATCACAAGTCAAGAAAAAAAAAAAGAGATAAAATCAATATGATATATACTTGACTTTTATATGTAACTAAAAATTTTGGAGATAAAACGTGTTATTATTATATTGACTCAATATATTATTTTTGTTGATTATTTTACTCACAAACAAGATTCCAAAATTATCAAATATCAAATAATAATATACTAGCCACTGAACCCAATATCATGACAATTGCATTAATATTTCAATATTGGTCACAAGATAGGCAATCAATTTAATTATTAAGGCCATATATAAATTAATCAAGATATAGTGACTAAGTTTCTCGAAAAAAGGTATACTGACTAAGAATAATAAAAATTGCACAACCCAAAATCAGTATACAAAAAAATAAAGTTTAGGCATGGTTTTTAAAACCGGGCCAGCATTAGAATCGGTGATGGTTCCGGTCGACGGTTTGATCGGTCCGATCGGTTCAATCGACGGTACGGTTTGATAAGTACATTTTACGGAAATTATTGGTATTTTACCTTTTAAATATTATATAAGGTATATACATATCACATAAAAGCATTTGGTGTAGTGGCTTAAGTGTGTTTTTTGGAACCCACAAGGTTGTGGGTTCAAAACTCACCACCTTCAAAAAATTTTCCAAATTTTCTTAAATATCAAACCGGTTTTATCCGGTCAAAACCCGGTTCAACCACTGGTCCAACCGGTTGTTGACCATGTTGACTAACCGCGGTTCACACCCCTTTAAGGACCGGACATGCCAGCGGTTCCCGATTAAACCGGTCCGACCGGCCGATCCGGTCCGGTTTTGAAAACAATGAGTTTAGGAAATAATGTTTTTTTTTAATCTAAAAAAATGTTTTTTTTTTTCCAACTCTGCTGGAAGAAATCTGCGTTGGAAAAAACACAGTGGGGAGACAATTTGTAGTTAACTAACAGTGAATTCGATATTAGAGGTTCAATTATTGCGATTCAGCAAACTCTAATAACATGAAAAATCATGCAAAACTGAGTTAGGGCCCCATAATGCGTTTTAGCAAAAGATTGTGATGGTTAATACACAATTTCGTCGAATTTTGAAAAAAATTGACACGAAATTATCTTCCTCAATTTTTGGTCATAATACTCATAAAAAATTAAATAATTCACACCAAAAAAATTGGAGGGTTTTTCACGCTTCTAATAATGTTTTTCCTATTTTTGCCGAATTAATCGAAACATGATTCAGATGCTCCTAAAAATAAATACTTAAATCCAGTGTGACTAAGATTTTGTTAGATTAATATAGATATTTCAATGAGTCTTGACGCCAAAAATCATGCAAAACTGAGTCGGGGCCCCGGAACGCGACTTTAGCAAAAAATCGTGATGAGTACACGATTTCGTCGAATTTTGAAAAAAATTAACATGAAATTATTTTCCTAATTTTTTGGCCACAATACTCATAAAAAATGTATTATACAACACCAAAAAGATTGAAGGGTTTTTCACGCTTCTAATAACGTTTTTCCTATTTTTGCCGAATTAGTCGAAACATGATTCAGATGCTCCTAAAAACAAATCTTTAAATCTAGTGTGGCTGAGATTTTGTTAGATTAATATAGATATTTCAATGAGTCTTGACGCCAAAAATCATGCAAAACTGAGTCGGGCCCCGGAACGCGTTTTTAGCCAAAAATCATGATGGTTAGTACACGATTTTGTCGAATTTTCAAAAAAATTCACATGAAATTATTTTCCTAAATTTTTGGCCACAATACTCATAAAAAATGTATAACAAAACACTAAAAAGATTGAAGGGCTTTTCACGCTTCTAATAACGTTTTTCCTATTTTTGCCGAATTAGTCGAAACATGATTCAAATGCTCCTAAAAACAAATCCTTAAATCTAATATGGCTGAGATTTTGTTAGATTAATATAGATATTTCTATGAGTCTTGATGCCAAAACTCATGCAAAACTGAGTTGGGGCCTCAGAACGCGTTTTTATCCAAGAACTGTGATGGTTAGTACACGATTTCGCCGAATTCTGCTAAAACTGGCACAAAATTTTTTTCCTCAATTTTTGGCCACAATACTTATAAAAAATGTACAATTCAACACCAAAAAGATTGAAGGGCTTTTCACGTTTCTAATAATGTTTTTCCTATTTTTGTCGAATTAATCGAACATGATTCAGATGCTCCTAAGAATAAATCCTTAAATCTAGTGTGGCTGAGATTTTGTTAGATTAATATATATATTTCAATGAATCTTGACGCCAAAAATCATGTAAAACTGAGTCGGGGCCTCGGAACGTGTTTTTAGCCAAAAATCGTGATGGTTAGTACACGATTCGTCGAATTTTGAAAAAAATTGACACGAAATTATTTTCCTAAATTTTTGGTCACAATACTCATTAAAAACTTATAATTCAACAACAAAGAGATTGAAGGGCTTTTCACGTTTCTAATAACGTTTTTCCTATTTTTGCTGAATTAATCGAACATGATTCATATGCTACCTAAAAATAATTCCTTAAATCTAGTGTGGCTGAGATTTTGTTAGATTAATATATATATTTCAATGAGTCTTGACGCCAAAAACCATGCAAAACTGAGTCGGGGCCCCGGAACGCGTTTTTAGCCAAAAATCGTGATGGTTAGTACACGATTTCGTCGAATTTTGAAAAAAATTGACACGAAATTTTTTTCCTAAATTTTTGGCCACAATACTCATAAAAAATGTATAATTAAGCACCAAAAAGATTGAAAGGCTTTTCACGCTTCTAATAACGGTTTTCCTATTTTTATCGAATTAGTCGAAACATTATTTAGATGCTCCTAAAAACAAATCCTTAAATCTAGTGGGGCTGAGATTTTGTTAGATTAATATAGATATTTCAATGAGTCTTGACGCCAAAAATCATGCAAAATTGAGTCGGGGCCCGGAACGCGTTTTCAGCCAAAAATCGTGATGGTTAGTACACGATTTAGTAGAATTTTGAAAAAAATTGACACGAAATTTTT